>ML783965.1:1167148-1178319 GCA_009831015.1 Picea engelmannii | reverse complement strand
GGTTTTGTTGTTGCATTGTGTCTATTTTCCAAATTCAAGACATTATGGGTCATTATAAATTTGTCATATTGTTTAAAAAGTATGGACTTGGAACTTTACAAATTATTTAAAAATAAAGCTTAGAATAAAAAAGGAAAAAATTACATTAATGTGGAGTCAACTTGTAATGCCTCTCTAATAAGATTAAATAACAACTAAACATAAAACATTATAACTTAGAGAGCTATAATGTAATATTAGATAAGAATCATATCGATGTTAAGGAATCTGATGAATGACCCACCCTATTTGAATAGACAACCCTTGACGCATCACTAGATTTTAAAAAAAATGAGGAACTTAGTTAACTATAATGTAATATTAGATAAGAATCATATCAATGTTAAGGAATGTGATGAATGACCCACCCTATTGGAATAAAAAACTCTTGAAGCATCACTAGATTAAAAAAAGAAAAAGAATTTAGTTATACTTGCTAATGAAAAATAATTGGTAACTACTCAACCTTCTAATCACTTCATCAAAATTAAAGTAAAATGTCATGAAAATAAAACTTGCTAAAAAAAGACAATGATAGATATAGATATAGTAAGGAGAAGGACCAATGCAAAACATAGTAGTTTTTCATATCTCTAAAGCTTTTATGTACCTTTAGACTATAATAATAAAGTAAAAAAAAATATAATAATAAAAACTTTTACTTACGAAAAAATATAAATAATCACATTAATAATAAATTAAAATTCTAACTAGTGCTGGTCCAGGAAGACCGCACACGAAGGTAAAGCTCCAGCTCTGATTTAGGGTTCGAGTTCAATCGCTACCATGCCAAGCCAGGGCGGAGGGGAGCCGCCGCCCCCTCCCTCCCCAACCTCATCCTTCAGGAAATTAGTTGCAACTTGCAGAAAGAAAGCACCCCAGGCAGAAGCGCCAAGTTTTGTAAAGAGACTGGATGATGTTCCAGAGATTAACCTTCCCCCGGAACAACCAATGAAGGTAGCGCTCTCCCTCTCAGATCATGGCCTGGTAGGTCAGTTCATGGGCCTCTGGCCCTCAGCCAAATCAACAGATAACTGGATCCAGAGGAACTGGCGGCCGCTAATAACAAACAATGTAACATTACGCAGTTGGAAGAGGATACTTTATTTTCGAATTTATCTCCCAGGAGGACCACGATCTAATCTTCAGAAATGGACCATACTTCATGGGCACACAAGGTCTCTATCTGAACCGTTGGACTCCAAGCTTCGACCCAGCCTCGTAAGTGCCAAAAGACGTCCCTGTCTGGGTCAGACTTCCGAATCTGCCAATACACTGCTGGAACTCCTCATCGTTGCAAGCTATCAGGAATGGACTAGGGCACTATATTGATAGAGCTGATCCAAAAGATCAATATTCCTGTGCAAGGATTTGTGTGGAAGTTGATTTGGAGGTAGGCTTACCGGAAGCAGTAAAACTGAAGGTAGGAGATTGGCAACATCTACAAAAACTGGATTATGAGCAGCTTCCGTTCAAATGTAGAGGATGTCACGAATATGGACATTTTCAAAGAAACTGCCCAAAAATACCAAACACAGAGAAAGCAGGAGAGGAAGGTTGGCAACAACCCTGGAAAGGGAGGTCGAAGTCAAAAGGCCCAAGAAGGGAAAAACCATCTCCCGCTCAAGACAAGCACCCAGGAAATAGAGAGACGGAAAACAGCTTCATGGCACTGGGAAACGGAGGTGAGACGGAGGACCCGCGCAAGGACGCCCAAGAGGAAGAAGAAAGAGGCGCCCAAATCCCAGAAATCGGAGAAACCCAAAAGACAACAGAAGAAGTGGAGAAACCTAACTCCCCTCAAAGGAATGGGGCGACTCAAGGCACCGAGCAGGGGGAGATCTCGTCAAGGAACGAATCAGAAGGAGCAAGTGAAGCCTGGGACACCCCAAAGAAACCGGGAAGAGGCAGGAAATCCAAAAAAGCAGAAAGAGATCAGGAAACCTACAAGGACGTTTTAAAAGGAGCACAACCAACCATCAAGCAACTGATCGGAGTGAGGCAAACCAGGAAGCTAGCCAAGGCCTCCCAAGGAGGCCATTCCCCTCCTCAAGGTAATCAATGAAGTTAACCTCCTGGAACTGTAGGGGTCTAGGTAGCAAAAGGAAGGAAGAAGCTCTCAAGGATATAATCAGAGCATCGAAAATTGACATCCTACTTATCCAGGAAACCAAGATGAGTCAGCAGGACTCTATTAAAGTTTCAAAAAATGTATGGAGAAGAAGCCAAGGTTTAGCCGAAAACGCCAGAGGCGCGTCAGGAGGGCTCTGCACCCTGTGGAACGCCTCCAAAATAGATTTGATCCGCTCCGACTCCTGCATGCATTGGATCTTTTCCCAACTGCTCCACAAGGAGTTAGGGCATACGATAAGTCTTTTTAACATTTATGTCCCACATCATATAGAAGAAAAAAAGAACTGTTGGAAAGCCCTCCTAGACTTCTTAAAAGACAATGAGCTAGAAAATATCATACTAGGAGGGGATTTAAATGTAACTCTGGCCCAAGAAGAAAAGCGAGGGGGATCTATTGTAAGGGACCCAACTCTAGAATGGGTGGAGAATCTAATTTCAGCATGGGACTTAATGGATATTAAGCCGCTCAGGGGACTCTACACTTGGACCAACAAAAGGGTAGGTCCAGGGCATATCGCTGCCCGTCTAGACAGATTCCTTGTCCAAAGTTCTTTCTTGACCCTTGGGCTCATAACCTCTTCAGAAATCCTCCCTCATAGCACCTCTGACCACAAGCCAGTTAGTCTAGAGCTAAAGAAAGACCAAGGCCAGGGGCCCAACCCCTTCAGATTCAGCCCTTCATGGACACAAGACAAAGATTTTTTGCGCACAATCTCCAACGTATGGTCAAGCAGGGTAAATGGATCTGTGTTTTATGTATGGGAAGAAAAACTGGTAGGCTCAAGGCTGCGCTCAAATCTTGGGCAAAAAGACAATCTGATCCATCCACCCTGCGCAAAGAAGCCCAAAGGCGTCTGGAGAGTCACCAACTTGAATTGGAAAATAGGGATATCACACAGAAGGACCTACACAAAGAGGACCAACTCCAAAGGCAATGTCACAAATCCTGCAGAGAGGAAGAAGGCTATTGGAGGCAAAAGTATCGCAGTCTCTGGCTGAAGGAAGGAGATAAAAATACTAGTTATTTTCATAAGCAAGCGGAAGCAAGGAAGCATTATAAGGCTGTGACAGAAATCCAAGTCCAAAACACCACAATTTCCAATCAAGAAGGCATTAGACAGGCTGCTTTTGAAACATTTGGAACCCTCTACTTAGAAACACAAAAGGCAAGCATTGACCCCCAAAGGTACCCCCTTTCCATTGTTCCGAATCTAATAAAAGACGACATCAACCTCTGGTTTGTGGAGGAAGTCACGCAGCAAGAAATAAAAGAGGTGTTAGACCAAATGCACTCGGATAAGGCCCCCGGACCGGATGGATTCACAGCCAGATTTTACCAGCAGTGCTGGGAAATAATCAAATCTGATCTAACCAAAATGATAAGGAAATCACAAGCGAGCAGCAAGCTCGGAGGAAGCACAAATTTGGCCTTCCTGGCACTCATCCTGAAAGAGAAAGGAGCGCTCAGCTTTAATCGCTTTAGGCCGATCTCCCTCTGCAACACAAGCTATAAAATCCTCACCAAGGTTATTGCAAACAGACTGAAAAAAGTTCTTCCTCTCATAGTTCCAGAAAACTAGGGAGGCTTCATCAAAGGTCGGCAAATAGAAGACAACATAATCCTGGTGCAAGAAGCTCTTCATTCAAGTCTCCACAGAAAAGATAAAGGTATGATTATTAAGCTAGATCTTGCAAATGCTTTTGATAGAGTTAATCACAATTTCTTATTTGAGGTAATGAGGAAGTTTGGATTCGACCAGTCCTTTGTGAATTGGATTAGAGCCTGCATAGGATCGCCATGGATAGCCCCCATGGTAAACGGAAGAGTAACAAAAATTTTCCAAGCTTCCAGAGGTTTAAGGCAAGGGTGTCCTCTCTCGCCCCTCCTTTATGCAATCTAGGCCTCGGTTCTTAGCTATCAGCTGGAAAATTCCAGAACCCAAAGCAACCTCCAAGGGCTAAAAATAGCACAAGGCGTGAAGGAAATCAATCATGCACAATTTGCGGACGACACCCTGCTGCTAGGAGGGGCAAGCCCTTTAGTAGCAAAAAGGTTTAAGGAGGAGCTAGATGCATATGCTGCAGTTTCAGGAAGCGAGATAAGTCAAACAAAAAGTAAGATTTATGGATGGAACATTACACCCAAAGAAATGCTGGGAATTTCTAGAGTATTGGGGATGGAAGGGCACACCAACTGGGAGGCCTTCACCTACCTAGGAATCCCTATCTTCAAGGCTGCCCCAAGGGCCTCACAATGGAACCACTTAATAGACAAGCTAAAAAAGAGAATCTCCTCCTGGGGGGCGAATTGGCTAAATCTAGCAGGGAAAATAGTCTTAATCAAATCCGTCCTGGCCAGTGTGCCCATCTATCAGAATTCTTTGCTTCTAGCCCCAAGCTCTACAATCCAAAAAATGGAGGCAATGCAGAGAAGCTTCCTGTGGGATGGTGGGAAGCAAACAGGTAAGAGACTTCACCTAATAAGTTGGGAAAAAATCTCCAAACCCCTCTTAGAAGGAGGTCTCAACTTAAAAAAAACCCAAGTGCAGAATCTGGCTTTGGGGGCGAAACTGTTATGGCACATTGTTAGTGGTGATCTTGCCTGGAGCAAGGAAGCTCTGTGGAAAAAATACTTCAGAGGCGCAAGGGAGAGATGCATAGAAAACCCCTGCAGGGAGGCTAAGGGGTCCCCAATCTTCACCCTCTGCAAAAAGACCTTGGCACTGTTCACTCCTCACCTCACCTGGGTGCCAAGAAACAGGAAAAAAATTAAAATCTGGCAGGACTCTATTCTAGGAGATCCACCTCTAGAACTAAGACAGGATCTGCAACGCCTAAAAGACTGGATGGATGGGAAAAATCTAAAGATTCTCTTTGACATCTCAATGTGGGGAAATGACAGATGCAAGTCGTGGCAAGGATGGGAAGTTGGCAACCTGCCTCCGGAATTAGAAGGTGACTGGTGCGCTCTAAAACTCTGTCTTCAGGGAAAAGCCCCCCCTCAAAAGAAAAGGGAAGGACGAGAGAGGATGGGGGAAGAATGCTCAACCCTACTCTACCTCTTTAGGCTATAATACCTTCCTAAGCATCCCCTACGTCCCACCCAACCCGACCCTATGGAAATCCATTTGGAACTCTAAATCCATTCCCAAAATAGATATGTTTCTCTGGACTCTCGGCCATAACAGCATCCAAATAGGGGAGAACCTCCAAAGGAAAGGTTGGGAGGGCCCCTTCAGGTGTCCCCTGTGTCAACAAGTTGAAGAAACCTCAGATCACCTCCTTCTCAATTGTATTTACTCAAAATAAGTTTGGAGGCTGGCAATTGGGTTTCAAACTGAATTTCCCCTTCCTTAAGACATTAAGACCCTCCTCCAAAGTTGGAACGCCCTTTACCCTTTCCAAACTCAGAATCAAAGCTATGCCTCGGGGCTTTGGTGTGCAATCCCAAGGTTTATCCTGTGGGGGATTTGGTTGGAAAGAAACAACAGAGTTTTTAGGGATAAGAAAAGGAGCACACCACTAGTGAGTGCAACTGTTCAAGCACTCTTTGGTGAATGGGCTAGTTACCATCGTCATCCTCAATACAGTAGGAAGCTGGAAGAAAAAGAAGAGCTCTGGTTGGCCCAGTATAAAATACAAATGCAATATGGAAACACAGTCAACACCATAAATCAAGCGGATTGGGAAATAAGGACAGGGAGGAAGGAGTTCGTCAATTGGAAGAACAAAAGGAAGGCCTATATCCTGTCCTTCGACGGGGTCTCAAAGGGGAACCCAGGTCAAGCAGGTGGAGGAGGGACGATTGTAAGCCCCAACACAGAAGTTATGGTGCGATATGCAATGGGCTTAGGCATCGCCACCAACAACTATGCAGAAGCAATGGCATTATGGCAAGGCCTGTGCCAAGCCAGAAGGAATGGGATCCAGAATCTGATTATCATAGGAGACTCCCAAATGTTAATTAACGCCATTATCCATTCTTCCCAAAATCAAAGCGCACAGCTCAAGAATTTGCTGGACAGAATCCACCTCCTCCTTAAAAGGTTCGACTCATACCAGTTGTTCCACGTTCTACGTGATTTGAATAAGGAGGCGAATGCGGAGGCAAATAGAGGCGCCCTCTTGGCACCAGGAAGTATGAACTTAAACGACCTTTTATCCACGGTGGACATACCTTGACCCACCTCTTCATCAAGCGCGAGGCTCATGCAAGTGGAAAAGTGGGGGATAGGACCAAAAAGACAGCGCCCAGACTCAGCCAATAGAGGGGCACGTGAAAGGACGAACTGGGCAGAGGACGGCCCGAGAAAGATTGGATCTCAAGCAAAGAGGAGACAACAGGATAATCCGACCATGCCTCTTGGGGAAATCAAAGAAGGGAGAAATGATGAATGCAGGGAGGGAAAAGTTAAATTCGTGATGCATCCTCAGCCTGGGAGCAGTTTTATCCTTAGTTGTGCAGAGAGTCCGACTGTGAGGAATCAGAGCGCACGAAACAGGGGAGGAGAGATGGCCGCTAGCTCCAGCAGCAACCTCACCACGGAGGAGCGACTGAAGCTCATGGACACAGCGTTGGAGAGTTTGAAGCAGACGCTACAGTACCAACTCGACTTATTAGAGAACTTAGACTCGGAGGTAGGTAGGCGATTGGAACAACTGGAGTAGGACATTTCCACTGTAAAATTTGGATTCACAGAGGAGCTCAGCAAACTGCATCAGGAGCTGAAGAACCCAAAGGACGAATTTGAGGAAAGGATCGGTCAGTTGGAAGGAAAAATGTCCAAGCTGAACATCGATTGGAGGAAGGACCCCAAAGAATAATCAACCTCTCGGTCTGAAGCGATTTCTTCTCTTCTCAAGCATCTTGACATTTTGTATAGAAGTCAAGGCTTTAAAATAAATCTGTATTATTGGGTGAATCGAACTGCTTTCGGGGGTGATCGCCCAAACTTAGTATTTCTAGTAGTTCAACTCAGCTTTTTGCAGGTAGCTGCTCAGTGTAGCACTGCCATTTTGTAACCAAACAGTGGCTAGTCCACATTTTAATTCAAATCTCTCTAATCATTTCTGTCAAAAAAAAATAAAAAATAAAAATTCTAAAATAATTAATACATCAATTCTCGTGAAAGCATTTTGAAGTGGTTCACTTCATGAAATCATTGTCAATGCATAGAGAAGTCCTTTTCTCTCTATATAATATTGATTAATTGATGAAATGTATTTATAGTAATAGATCATACCCTCCGAAAAAAGTATGTTTTATCATTATTACAACTTTAATGTAATATTAACATACATCACTACTATTACAATAATAATGTTTATATATTTATTATAGGATATGATCAATCACCCAGACTCAAGGTGTTAATATTAAAGAGTGTGATCAATGGCTCACATTTGAGGCGTTAGTATTAAATAATGTGATCAATGGCCCACCCTACCTAAAATAAAAAATCCTTGAAGCAACTCTAAAAAAAAAAGAGTTGGTTATATGATGAGAACCTACTAACCACTTCACCAAAATGAAAGTAGAATATTATCTTTTATTTGGTTACCTAATAAAAACTATCCACTAATCCAAACAAGAGAATTTCAAGGCATGGGTTACATTGTATCAAGGCATGAGTTTGATGGATAATACAACTTGCTAAAAGAAGAAAATGATAGATATAGTAAGGGGAAGGACCAATGCGAAACATGGTGGCCACCTTGTATTTGAAATGATTGAACTAAACACTATTAGAGGAGACCAATTGGAATTGATTACCAATTAAATTTGTCACAACCAAATGTGATTTATTGAATGCTAAAGGAGACGAGCTAACAAAACTCAAATCAATAACACTGGAGACGACTAGACTTGTATTCACAAAATATGAATTGATGATACTAGAGATGGCTTGACTAAAGATGGAACATGCCAGAATAAACTATAGGAAAGTGACAGAGAAAGTAATTATGACGTCAAAAACCATAGATTACACATTGTTTTTTTATTTTTATTTTAAAGATTACGTTTTGTTTTTCAAAATTGTCTTTTTCATTCGCATTCAATTTTTACAAAGTAGACATGTTGGCTCGTTGTGATAAGGCTAGAAGGGTAGACGTCCTTTGCGATAGAGGTTCCACCCCGGTGGGCTTCGAGACGTCTCGATCCTTGCTAAGGCATAAGTTTCCTGCTAGGCACTAGCTTGCGGGTTGTTGGCACTAGCCTAGAGATTATAGTGGTATCCAATCACATTTGAACCTAAACCTTGCCTAAGTAATCTCGATGAATTACCAATTCCTCTAAATCTAAAAAAAATACAATTAATTATCTCTATAATGATTTCAATAGAGTCAATACAATTATTTAAGGGAAAATGGTGAAAGGATCCAAAGTCAAAGAAATAGTTAGTTTTACCAAATGTCGCAATCATCAAAGAAAAAGATGGAAAACCTACCAATCGAAGTTAACATCAAGAACACTTCGTCATTACTTTAGAAGCTCACAAGAGATGAAGTAAAGAATTCCAAATGAATGTAACTTAGCAAAATCAATTATAAACTCACATTCTGTCGCATTCTATACGATGATGATTGTGTCAATTTGCCTCACTTTTTTTGGTAGAGCATATGACATCTCTTTGATGATGAATGTGTCAATTTGCTTCACTTTTAGGTAGGGCATATAACATCCCTTTAAGTAATATAGAGGTTTTAAATGAAATTATTAAAAACAAGAAGATACTTATAATCAGTTTGAGTATGTGGCAAGTTTGATTAAACAAAATATCGTTCGTTAGCAAAATAAAAAAGGTTTCTTATTAAGTTAATTTTGTCTAATTTTTTAATAAAATAATAATAATAACAACAGTTTAATTTAAGGTTATAATTTAGTGAGATGTCAAATTGACATATAAGTCTTTCTTGATTGTAAAAAAATAAACCTTTTTTACATAGTGATTTGATTACTTAGTTTATGGAGATACACATACTCTACTTTTTCTAAATTCAAACTTGTAATCTTCTTAAAACACACAAAACTTTTTATAAATATCAAACTTTTTCATCTTGTTGGAACTTTAATTTTACACCTCATGTGCTCAAGATCTTATCCAAAAGGTTCATTAAGTTGAATATTAACGTCGTTAGAGTTTGAGTACCTATCAACATAGACTCATCTTAACTTCGGTTCTACGAAGCGTCTAGAGGGATCAAATATCTTTTTAATCTTCTTTTATCTTGGTTTAATTAGGTTAGTTTAATTTAATTTGAATATATGTGTGTGTGTTTCGCAAAAGGTTAGAGCCGACATATACAATTTTCATTTACTTAATGTTTTTATTATTATTTAAGAGTGACATATGTCAACTCTACGTTGAATTTAGGCACGAAATCACACATCGACCTAATACTTGGCTGTAGAATGCACCTCTCAACGCAATTAAAGTTAAACTCATAAAACAATTTCCCACTAACAAGATTGAAAACACAAAAGATCGTAAAGATTTAAAATTCAAAAAAGATAGCAATGAGGTCTCCAATAATTTTGAGATGTATTTTTGGAGTGGGTTATCACCTCTAGTGTCAACAATACGTAGTGTAGTGAATCACTCAAAGCAACTAGTATAGTGCCAACTGAGGTTGGCACTTACCATGAGGTAGCAAAGGGTTGCATTTACCTTAACGAAAATTACATATGCTTCACATTAATAATGACAAGTATTCATACACATTCAATATGACATAAAATCTAGGAGAACTCGGTCCCTAATGCAGTGGCTTGTTCGTCGAATTTGAAAGTTATTTTGTCATTAGCACATACTAAATACTTAACCAAAACTTATCCCAACATCATGCATTTCTAGATTTTGTTTTTTAATACTTTCCCAACAAAGTTAAGAGGGTCTCGAGGAAGTTGATGTGTAATAAGTATGGGATTTCTAGATCAGCGGATTAAACTACATCAATTCTTTTTTCATTTTATGTGTTTTAACTTTAAAATCACATTTTTCATTATATCATACATGTAAGTTTATATGTTTTGAAGGATATCGATTGCGTTGTCTAGATCGACGAGATTGGAAATATTATTTGATATATTCAATAAATATTTTAAATAAATTCTCGATATATAAGCAAATTATTATTCGATATATTTAATAAACATTTTAAATAAATTCTCGCTATGTAACCAAATTATTTATGTCAGTTCTATTACTATGTTTCCTTTTTACTTGGTGGGCGTTGAAGTATACCTCAACTTGTTTAAACCATCAATTGAGTTTTTTTTTTTTTTTTTTTTTTATTAAAAAGCAATTCCATCATAATGTTGTACCTCCACTTTTGGGCTCCAATTTAAAGAGTGTATGTGGCCATGTTGTGATTGAACTCTCTTCTTGTTGGAAGTTTTTTTTTGGGTTGATATTCTCTTCTTTTCTGGATGTTGGTGTGGGTTATTTAGCTTTTTGGTGAGGATTTTAAAAATACTTCAAATGTGTTGACATGTGTTGAGAATGTTTGTAGTTTTTCCCTCCAATTTTACAAAATGGACTTCAAAATTGTCACTTTGATATGAATAATGTTTACATGTAGTTATGTGACTAATTGTAATAAGGAATTTGTCGCAATGAGCTCCATCACTATTCACTATTAAATTGTTATGCTCGTCATGCTTGCAATTTATTTTGTCGTTTTCACATACTAAATACTTACCAAAATTTATTGTGATGTGTTTTATATCTTATGCTTTGCCAACGAAGTTACAAGAGATGATCGAGAAAGATGACATGTCTATTAACTTTTGGCTTTGTCTAAATGTTCTGCGTTTCGGTGTTTGTCACTGGAGTCCGACAATATAAATTTGGTTGTAACAAATTCAGGTATGATTGATCAAGTTTTATCCGTTTCTAGTAATTTACAATATCAAGAAGAATGGCAGTTAGATTCAGGTGCCTCCCACCACATGTGCTCACATAGAAATTGGTTCATTTCTTACCAATCTGTTGATG
>ML783965.1:1048751-1114147 GCA_009831015.1 Picea engelmannii | reverse complement strand
GGGGGGGGGGGGGAAGAGGAGAATTAAGAGTTTTTATACATTCCCGTGGACAAATTGCATATTGTGAAACTCCGGGTGCTATTTGCAACTCACGAAAAATTTGAAATACAATTTTGAGTCCGTCAATCCGGGAACCCACAATCGAAAAAGTGTGCAAGTACGGCACACAAAATCGCTGGTTGGGACTTGCTTTCGCTAAGCAAGATCTTCTTTGCATGTTTCTGGACAAGTTATGTAGGGATGGTTGGTTGTCCTGACTTTTGGTTATTAATAACGATTTTTTTACGCTTACTGCATGATGTTGTTCTAGTATTAAACCTTTGGTGTTGCATACCTAGAAAGAAGTACGAGGATGGGCAGAACATGAAACAATGACTAGGACTTGGATTTTTCGTGAACCCGTGAACGTGAGGATCCAAAATAGGGTCATAAGGTTTCCCTAGAGGACGCAAGGCCCTGACGACCAAATTGTATAGTTCAGACCATTTGAATGCATAATGTGTAACACGGAAGAGGGGACGATGTCAGAGTCCGGTAGTCAATTTGTATATGGTGGAGAAGTGGGTGCCAATTCTTTCGTACCAGTGTGTCCATTTGTCACTAGTAAGAGCATAGTTAATGTATATCAGGAAGGACGCGAAGTTGGTGGGGATGGAAGGCAACGAAAGATACTTTGAATGAAGTTAATGTACACGAGGAACCTACGGTGGAATTGTAGATCACGGATGTTTTGAGTGCAAGATGTATATAACGAAACAATAAACAACCGAGTTTGTAAGCGTCAACCCGACAACCGCGGCCATAAAATTGGCTAAGTATGGAAAGGAACAACAGTGGGTCGGATTCTTCATGTGAGGATATAGATGGAGATGAAGACATGTCAGCCCACCAACCCTGGAACTGGATATCATAGAAAGGCGACTAAGTATATATCCATAAAGTGATAACGGGCGGGAAGAATGCGCCAACCCGACAACCACAGCCATAAAACTGAATAAGTATGGAAAGGAATAGCGGTCGGTCGGATTCGTCATGTGAATATACAGATGGAGATGAAGATATGTCAGCCCACAAACCCTGCAACCATCGATCATAGAAAGACGACTAAGTATAAAACCAGAAATCAATAATGGACGGGAAAAAGAAAAGGGGAAAAGGGATAAGTATCTGACAGTCGAAAAACCCTTTTTTCCGTTTATTAATGGCAATGTTTTCGAACCCCTGTTGGGTTCTCACTAGTAAAAGCATAAACTGCAGATCACTGAAGTTCTTTGGCTCCAATATGTATATGAAAAAACATGGGACATAGGTGCTGCATACCGCGAACCTGGGGCCTAGTGGCCAGATAATTCGCTAAGTATTGGCCAAGAGAAAGGTTTGATATCTATTTGAATAGTATTCATACTAATATGTATTAATGGAAAAAGTTTTGAGATTTATTTGAATAGTATTCATACTAATATATATTAATGGATTGTTTTTGTTTCAAATGCAAATGATCTCCTAATTTGCAGGATGTTCTTCGATTCACAAATTTTGTTGAAAACATGAAATTTTTTACTGCAAGATGTATATAACGCAACACGAAACATGAATTTGCATTGTGGTTTCAACAAGATAAAATCCTTATCATCTATTCATCTTGTATTCCTCGCAATGACATGAGAAAACGTCGACTTTCCATAAACATTAATATCTAAATTTAATTAAATTTAATAAAAAAATTGGTGTAATTTAAGTAATTAGGGCGGCTTCAATCGTTCCTTTAGTAATGCCAATCTTTTCGAACCCCTTGTGAGTTATCACTAGTTAAACCATAAATTGCAGATCATAGAAGCTCTTTGGCTGCAAGATGTATATGATGGAACAAGGAACATAGTTGTTCAATACCGCAAACCCGGGACCCAGTGGCCAGATAATTGCCTAAGTTTTTCCCAAGAGGAAGTTTTTATATTTATTCCAATAGTACTCATATTAGTATATATGCATGAATATTATCAAATAGAAGAAGATGCAATATATTCAAGATATTGAACAGGAACATGGCATCAACACTTGATCTACCTTGTTGTAAGTCATTAATTCATTCTATTTACGGGCCCCGAAGAATGAAAGCAGGACGGGTCCTCCAATTTATTTCTTTAAGTATAGGGTCGGTGCCACATAAGTATCGCCTATGACAAATTATTCCTCAATTTAAAATGTAATCAACGAACATAGTAGCCTTTACTTAAATTGAAGTAGTGGGAAGCAGAAAGAAAAGCTTGTCGTCCATGTTTAACGACACATAGGGAAAAAAGGTAGAAAATAAAATGAAAAGCAATACCAGAGATTGGAAAACACTATTAAAAAAAAACCTGCAATTATTCTATATTCAAATAAGATGGGTTACAAACTACAACTGAGATTATTTGCCACAATGATTGCGATTTGGCCTGCCATCGACCAATAAAAAATATGTACATTGATGAAGCTTGTTGATAGTTTTCTTGAGGATCAAATACTTTATTCGTAAAAAACGAGTTGAATATCAATTTTGGGTCTTGGACTTAATTGGTGTTGCCAACTAGATCTATCCCAGTTTTTTGAATAGCTTGTCTCTTCCAGATATGGCCTGCTTGCATTGGATGGTTACTTAACATTCCATTCTTTTTCAAGTATTAATTTCCCTCTACCGTCGAAAACTTGGGGTTTAAGGTGATTTCCTTGTAATGTTCCTAACCATTGACATCCGAGACAACTTAGAAATATGATTCAGGCCCAATTAAAAGTCAAGGGAGTCATTTTATGTGACATCAACTATGGGATGGGAAACAAATTCAAGTATGTTGTGACTGTTATTCTCCCTGTATTCGATCATCTGTTTTGTTGAAAAGCCTGCCTGAAGATTTGTATTTTGAACTTCTTTGTTTTATTACAGTAAATTGGAAGGAACGTCCAACCCAACTGCAAAATGTTGTTATGTTGAAGTACACGACTTCTTCGGGTAGCAAAGGTCTGGAAAGTGTATCAAATGTTGCAGATCACATCAACACAGGCTGGAAAGTGTATCAAATGTTGCTGATCGCATTAAAATATATCTTTCGTCATAGTGGTGGCAGATATGGTGGCCCACACAAAGGTCTAGAATGTTCGGAGGTGACGCCAAATATGTGGAGTCTGTAACTACATCCATAGGAAACCGAACAAACTTTGACAAAGAACATGGATTTCTGTCAAGTCGGTTACCACACACAGAAGTAGCTCAACAAACTTTGAAATAGAAACTTTCGTAGTGATAATATGTCATTTTATCCACCCATATAGTTTTTTTTACCCGTTTTTGGTTACATTCGCAAATGGAGTAATATTTCGCATCATTCATGAACATCACAGACCATTTTACAAGCCACGGTAAGTGCGACGCCCCCGAGGAAGGCAAATTCTTGTGCGATCTGTAAAACTCGATACACTTGCAAAATCTGTGTTCTTGGAAGAAACTATATACTTCAACGAAGAAGTATTTTGCACGTGACCTGAAAATCCATTACAATTCCCAGAAAGAAAACAAAGAAGATCAAAAAACAAATCTTTAGGCAGGCTTTTCAACCAACCAAAGCATTGAATACAGGGAGAACACTAACTGGAAGATACTTGTTCTTTTGTTTTCCTCCTGTCTGAGTTTTTGTTGGATAACATTTTTTTTTTTTACTCAAATCTCACGTCACATAAAACCAACCTCTCTTCTTTCATTTGGGCCTCAATTGCATCTCTAAGTTGTCTTACATGTCCATGACCAGGAACATTAGAATGAAGGCACCCTAAAGCGCAACTCTTTGATGATATAGAGAAATGGCAATAAGTATTTAAAACAAACTCTAGATGATCTTCCATAGATTTTGTGTTAATTCGTTTTAGTGACAGATGTTCTCAATATTTTTGCTTATTAATGCCAATCTTTTCGAATATGTACATTGAATAGTGACTAATAACACGTATTAACATTCCCATATTTGATCAGATTCTCAAATCTGACATCTAAGATATGCACAATATTAAAGAGGGACATGACGTCAAGGCCTCTGTGGGCGACATGTTCGTGGACTATGCTGAAGCCTTTAAGAAAACTAAAAGAGCCAATTTTTTTATTTTATTGTTTTTCAAATTCAAAATGCAGGCAAAAGAAATTACTAGATCCCATAATATTCGCCTGTCTATTCATTTTAATGGGAGATGTCCTAGAGCTTTTCGCTTATTAAATCCAATCTTTTTGAACCTGTCTGGTCAGTTGTGACTTTTGAAAGCATAATTAATGTCTATTGGGAAGGGAAAAATGCAGTGGGTATGGAGGGGAGTGACAAATGATTTTAAATTTTCTGAATCTAAAAAGGAGTCAACCCGCCAAACTTTTAAAACTCGACTAAGTATGGAAAGGTAGGTAGGATAGACAAACTCATCGCAGGCAGAGGCATGGTAGCGAGTTCGAGGAGTGCGAGGTCGAATTGTAGAGCACATAAGTTCTGGGTGCAATATGTATACACCGAACACGAGCTGCCATGGTTCGATAACACCTATTCGCAAAGCCGCGTCCATAAAACTGGCTAAGTATGTCATGTCCCGTTCCCAAGAGTAGGCCAGCAGGGAGTGACTTAGTAGTCTATATGTTCCCGTAGACTATAGTCAGGCACAAACAAGGAACAAAATGGAGAAATAAGGAGGAATTGACAGCTAAACGATGAATTAAGCCAAAATACTTAGGAAAAGTCACTTAAGCCTAAGTCAACGAAGAATTAGAATGAAAAGGTGTTAAGGGGGGACTTAATTGACAAATAAATCACTTTAGGAGGAAAGGCACCTAGCTTAAGTGAGGTCAATGAAGAATTAGCTTGGGAAAGGTATAAAGGGAGGAATTTGACCTAATTCCTCATTATGCATTGTTATGATTTGATGTTGAGAGTTCCAAGAGGAGGAGGAGAGCCGACCTTATTGTTTTGTGGATTTCTGGAGGAAACCACCACCCTTGATCAGTTTCGGTGTTGAGAGACACACCCTAGCCCATCGGAGATACCATCTAGGTATTTCACAGTACGTTTCAGGAGTATCCATTTGTGGAAGGCGCAGCTCAGCCAAGGAGGGCGCAAGCTAGTTTGAGGATTCAGAGATCTGCAATAGACCTGTGTCCCAATTGCAGTATCGTTCTGACCCATTGGAGATCCAGTCAGGGCGCTTCTATTGATCCATCTATCATCATATTCTGATGGTGAAACCTTGCAGATCGATTCATCCAGCCATCTAGGGCGCAGTTATTCCGGACAAACATTTGGCGTTGCATGCAGAGTTCCAGAGCAGATTCGGACAAACCCTTCTAACCCATTTCATCATCTGCCGAGATGATCGTTTTGAGCCATATAGCATCAGATTCTGTTGGTGGAATATTTTGGGGCACATTCAGTGTCCAGGGAGGGGCGCAAACCTCCCAGGGGTCCAGATTCGGTGCCGCAGAGGTCAGATCCGAGTTCCGACAGACATCCATTCCAGTATAGTGACTAGGTCACTTCTATTGGAGCGGTTTCGAGCACATTCTGATGGTAGATTCTTCCGGTCGAGTTTTCTAGCTGGTAGCGGTTACCGTATTTCTCCGGAGTCGCACATTTTTGCCGATCTATCTGTGCATGCATCAAATCTGCTATCATCTTCTGAACATGGGTATTTTTATGTTATTTGATTGTATTTTAGTACGGATCCAAGAGATCCAACTGTCGTTTAGATTCTATATTTCCAGTAGGCTATTGTGTTTCCATGCTTGAATCGTTATTATTCATAATATTGAGCAGCTGTCGTTATCTACTATTGCATGCATCCTTTATATGCTTGTTAAAACTTAATATGCAACATGCACATGTAATAACCAACATGCACCTGCAATAACCAACATGCAACCATAATAACCAAAGAATATCTCACATACACGGCTAAAACGCATCCAGAAACCCCCAGTGTATCAGATCTGCAAGACAAGCATTAGAACAGTAGAAAATATCTTGATCAGCGGGATCAGGGATATTTCAGTGGTATCAGAGCTGTAGTCCTGCCAGCCTGTGACTAAAGACCATGAATCCAACAGAAGAACCAGATGGTCGTGAGTATGAAGGTGACGAATATGTCACTTACAACAGGCGCAGGGGAAGAAGGGACAGGCCTAACTTTCCTCCCTTCCCTCCCAGTTCAGAGGAAGAGGAAGAGGCACTTAGAGAAGTAGAGCGACGAGCAGAGCGCGAAGCTGAGCACGAAGCAGAGAAGAGGCTAGGTGACAGGTATGAACAACCAGAGGGCAGTGGTAAGGCCCCCGTGGATCCCGATGTAGCCTTCATGCAGATTATTAGTGACATGCTAGCTAGCCAACGGACCATGTCTCAGTCTTTGGCTCAGGTAGCGGATAGACTGGATATGGTAGACATTCCGGGCGCACAAGGCCCACATGCAGCGCATGGGAACTCAGGGGCAGGCAGTAGACCCCAGTCACCCACTCACACGTATACCTCTGCGAGTAGGATTCCATGTCCGTTGTTTCCCAGTTTCCAGAGGGCAACCCCGGTAGCAGCTCAGATACCGATAGCACAGAGACCACCCACACATGTAGAGGACATTGCAGAGTATCGGAGAGAGTATGCGGCCTTGGGCCATGATTTTCATCAGGACATGACCTTGGTCAAGTATTGTGGACTCAGACTCAGGAACCGTCCTAGAGAGCCACAGAGGGGAGGGCAGCAACAGCAGTAGCAGCATGGGCATAACATTGACTTCATCCGAAAAGTTGGTAAACTCACCATACCTTCTTTTGACGGATCTCCCAGATGCACCGCCAGAGCTTGGGTACAGAAACTAGATACCTACTACAAGCTGAGCCAGATGACCGAGGCAGAGGCCATCAGTTTCACCACCCTACACTTGGAGGGTGAGGCACACGAGTGGTGGTATCATGGATTGGTGACATTGGGTCACAATCACATCCCCTCCTACAGAGAGTTCACAGAGAGACTCATGGATAGATTTGATAGGAGGGATCCAAAGATCCACTTCAGAGATTTAGCCCAGTTGAGACAAACTGGCACAATAAAGGCATTCATTTCGGAGTTTCAGAGAGTAGTAGTGGCAGTGACAGACATATCTGAGCCGCGATTGGTCATGCTATTCACATAAGGGCTCACAGAACCCTTGAGAGGTTGGGTAAAGGCATACCGACCTCATTCCTTGCAGGATGTCGTTTGGCGCACTAGAGATTTGGCGGATTCGGTGCCAAAGGCTAAACCTTTCAATAAACCCTTTGTACCACAGAGAGACAAGGATCTGAAGAATCTTCCAAGGGAATGGAAGGGCAAGCCCAAGTTGGATGATGATACACGACGGGAGTTGATGAGGAAGAAGCTTTTCTTCTCCTGCAGAGATCCTTGGGTCCTCGGGCATAGATGCACGGGGAAGGGACAGATCCACTATATTGAAATGGAATCAGGCAGTGAGGAGGAGGATGAGGATATTCAGGCACCGACAGACAGTGATTCAGAGACTGAGACCACACATGATCCAGAGCAGCAGCCGAAGAAACCTCAGATACTGGCAAGGGCCCAGCCCCAGGAGGAGGCTAAACCTCGTAGAGAGGTGAAAGGGGGAACCATAGCCACCCTTTCAGGAATACCCGGGTACAATACTCTCAGGCTCAAGGGCCTTGTACAAGGGCAACACATGATAGCTTTAGTTGATGGTGGGGCCACCCACAACTTCATAGATGCATCCTTGGTAGCCAGGAGGGGGTTACTCACAGAGGAGTTTGAGGGGTTCCATGTGGTAGTGGCTGATGGATACACGATGACATGCTTGGACATGATCCCTGACCTAGAGGTCAAACTTGGCAACTACACCCTGAATGACACATTTTATGTAGTTGACCTATCAGATACAGATGTCGTGTTGGGAGTACAATGGTTATATTCATTGGGGGAGATTGGGTTCAACTATCAGACATTGACCATGAGCTTCAAATATGACAGTGGATCGAGAGTTGTGCTAAGAGGCATGTCTACAGGGGCGCCTCGAGCAGTATCAGAAAAGAGGATGGAGCAGATTTTTCGTCATGGTGATGTGGCTTACGCAGCAGAGTGTTGGATCACCACGCGAAAAGACTTAGAGGGTCAGGAGCAGTACCATCCACAGATCAGAGAGCTTCTGGGACGTTATGAGCCAGTATTTGGGCCGATACCACCAGGGAGACCGCCAGACAGGGGTTTTGAGCACATGATTGAGTTAGAGGTAGGGGCTACACCGGTGATTACAACACCCTATAGACACCCCAAGAAATTTAAGGACGAAATTGAGAAAGAAATCAAAGAATTGCTCGCTATGGGGCATATCGGGCCCAGCAGGAGTCCTTTTGCATCCTCAGTAGTACTGGTACTGAAGAAGGATGGCACATTACGGATGTGCATCGATTACAGAGTGCTCAACAAGAAAACGATCAAGAATCGTTACCCCATTCCATGCATAGATGAGCTGATGGATGAGTTACATGGGGCAGTCTTCTTCAGTAAGATTGATCTACGTTCAGGATACCATCAGATCAACATCAGGGAGCAAGATATTGAGAAGACAACATTCCGATGCCATTTCAGACATTTTGAGTTCTTGGTCATGCCGTTTGGACTGACCAATGCACCAACCACTTTCCAGTCTTGCATGAACCATATCTTTAGAGGACAGTTGAGGAAGTACCTTTTGGTATTCTTCGACGATATATTGATCTACAACAAGACATGGGATGAGCATTTAGCACACTTGGGGAAGGTCTTGGATATTATGAAGGCCCAGTCTTTATATTCCAAGTAATCCAAATGTGAATTTGGCATGAGGGAACTACTGTACTTAGGGCATATCTTCAGTGGGCAGGGAGTACAGGTTCACTAGGAAAAGATCAAAGCCATTGTGGATTGGCCAACGCCCAAGAATCTCATGGAGCTGAGAGGATTCTTTGGGTTATGCAGTTACTACATGCGGTTTGTCAAGGGTTTTTCACAGTTGGGAGCACCACTCACAGACTTGACAAAGAAGGGTGATTTTCATTGGACAGAGGAATCACAACAAACATTCAACAAAATGAAGGAGGTTATGAGCACATGCCCTATTCTAGCCCTCCCAGATTTTTCTCAGCCTTTCGTCTTAGAGTGCGACACATCAGGGGTGGGAATTGGAGCAGTCTTGATGCAGGGGGGGCATCCCATTGTGTTTGAGAGCAGGAATCTCAACGAGTCGGAGAGACTCTATCCTATTTACGTCAAGTAAATGCTAGCGATCATGCATGCTCTAACCAAATTCAGGCAGTATCTGGTTGGCAACAGGTTTGTAGTGAAGACTGATCATAACAGTCTCAAGTATTTCCTTGATCAGAAAGACCTCAGTGAGAGGTAGCAGAAGTGGGTCTCAAAGATCCAAGCATTTGACTTTGATATTGAGTATGTCAAGGGAAAAAGGAATGTTGTGGCGGATGCCTTGTCCAGGATGCCGGCAGGATGTTCGATGATGGATATTTGTACAGATTGGAAAGCTCATTTGTTGGTGGAATACTCCAAAAACAAATTTGCTTGTGAGTTGATGGACGAGAAAGTGATTGATGATAGATACCGGGTTCTTGATGATGTCATTTTCTATAAGAACCGGATCTACTTGGTTCCAGAATCCACCATGAAAGGGAAGATTCTGAAGGTGTGTCATGATTCACCAACAGCAGGGCATCAGGGATACTTCAAAACTTATAGGCATATCAGGGAGAGATTCTCATGGAAGGGTCTCAAGGATGACGTGCTGAAACACATACGAGAGTGCACGACTTGTCAGGAGAACAAGTCCGAGCAGACACATCCCGCAGGGTTACTACAACCTCTACCCATTCCTGAGGAGAAATGGGAGAGCATTTCCATGGATTTCATTACAGGCCTCCCTAGAGTGCAGGGAAGGGACTGTATATTTGTGGTGGTTGACAGACTTACCAAGTTCGCACATTTCTTCGCCATACCCACAGACTATAAGGCCATATAGGTAGCAGAGTTGTTTTTTAGGGAGGTATTCTGGTTGCACGGGTTACCCAGGCAGATAGTCAGTGATAGGGATGGGCGCTTCATTAGCGCATTTTGGCAGGAGCTTTTCAGATTGACAGGCATAGAGCTAGCCACGAGTACTAGCTACCACCCACAGACAGATGGGCAGACATAGATCGTCAACAAATGGGTGGAAGGGTATCTGAGGAACTATGTGGGGGGACAACAACGCACTTGAGTGAGATGCTTACATATGGGTGAGTATTGCTACAACACAAATTACCATATGTCTATCAGGATGTCACCGTTCAGGGCATTGTATGGGTACGATGCACCCTCCTTTATAGATACTATGTTTGGGGACAGCAGGGTCCCGGGGGCCAAGGATTGGGTGGAGGAGAGTCAAAGGATCCTTCAATCAGCAAAGGAGAACTTGCAGTCAGCTCAGAATCAGCAGAAGATATATGCAGATCGACACAGAGTTGAGCGCAATTTTGATGTAGGGGATTTGGTTATCCTGCGATTACAGCCATACCGACAGTCTTCCTTGAAGAGGAGCGGAGCAGAGAAGCTGAAGCCGAATTTCTATGAGCCTTACAAAGTCATCAGGAAGATAGGCGATGTGGCATATGAGCTAGAGCTACCAGCAGGTAGCAAGATTCATAACGTCTTTTACGTCTCTTGCCTTAAAAAGGCTGTGGGACAACAGGTTAGCATTTCACAAGAGTTGCCACCCTTGGATGAGGAGGGTCAGTTGGAACTAGTGTCAGAGGAGGTACAAGAGAAGAGAGAGCACAGATTGAGGAGCAGGATCATCAGAGAGTGCTTGGTTAGATGGAGGGGTCTTCTAGTGGAGGACGCCACATGGGAGGGAGAGCATATCTTGCAGTAACCAGGATTGATGTTGCTTGAGGACAAGCAATCTCAGGAAGGGAGGAATGTGATGTCCCATTCCTAAGAGTAGGCCAGTAGGGAGTGACTTAGTAGTCTATATGTTCCCGTAGACTATAGTCAAGCACAAACAGGGAACAAGACGAAGAAATAAGGAGGAATTGATGGCTAAATGATGAATTAAGCCAAAATACTTAGGAAAAGTCACTTAAGCCTAAGTCAACGAAGAATTAGAATGAAAAGGTGTTAAGGGGGGACTTAATTGACAAATAAATCACTTTAGGAGGAAAGGCACCTAGCTTAAGTGAAGTCAATGAAGAATTAGATTGGGAAAGGTATAAAGGGAGGAATTTGACCTAATTCCTCATTATGTATTGTTATGATTTGATGTTGAGAGTTCCGAGAGGAGGAGGAGAGCCGACCTTATTGTTTTGTGGATTTCTGGAGGAAACCACCACCCTTGATCGGTTTCGGTGTTGAGAGACACACCCTAGCCCATCGGAGATACCATCCAGGTATTTCACAGTACATTTCAGGAGTATCCATTTGTGGAAGGTGCAACTTAGCCAAGGAGGGCGCAAGCTAGTTTGAGGATTCAGAGATCTACAATAGACCTATGTCCCGATTGCAGTTTCGTTCCGACCCATTGGAGATCTAGTCAGGGTGCTTCTATTGACCCATCTATCATCATATTTCGACGGTGAAATCTTGCAGATCGATTCATCTAGCCATCCTGGGCGTAGTTATTCCGGACAAACATTTGGCATTGCATGCAGAGTTCCAGAGCAGATCCGGACAAACCCTTCCGACCCATTTCATCATCTGCCAAGACGATCATTTTGAGCCATATAGCAACAGATTCCATTGGTGGAATCTTTTGGGGTGCATTCAGTATCCTAGGAGGGGCGCAAACCCCCCAGGGGTCCAGATCCGGTGCCGCAGAGGTCAGATTCGAGTTCCGACAGACATCCATTCCAGTATAGTGACTAGGTCGCTTCTATTGGAGCAGTTTCGATCACATTCTGACGGTAGATTCTTCCGGTCGAGTTTTCTAGCTGGTAGCGGTTACCGTATTTCTCCGGAGTCGCACATTTTTGTCGATCTATCCGTTCATGCATCAGATCTGCTATCATCTTCTTATCACGGGTATTTTTATGTTATTTGATTGTATTCCAATACAGATCCAGGAGATCTGACTGAGATTTAGATTCTATATTTCCAGTAGGCTATTGTGTTTCCATGCTTGAACCGTTATTATTCATAATATTGAGCAATTGACGTTATCTACTATTGCATGCATCCTTTATATGCTTGTTAAACCTTAATATGAAACATGCACATGTAATAACCAACATGCACCTGCAATAACCAACATGCAACCATAATAACCAAAGAATATCTCACATACACGGCTAAAACGCATCCAGAAACCCCCAGTGTATCAGATCTGCAAGACAAGCATTAGAACAATAGCAAATATCTTGATCAGCGGGATCATGGATATTTCAAAGTATACAACCAAACGACGGTCGGTCAGAATGACCACAGAAACGTGAGAAACTATGGAACCAAAAACGCAGTTTACAAGAGGGAAAAAAAAGGGAGAGAACAACTATATCGCTCACACAGCAAAACATACTCTCATAACTATGAAACCATAACAAGATATAAACCATGGAAAAAACAACCAAACTTTGAAAACTCGACTAAGTATGGAAAGGTAGGTAGGATAGACAATCTCATCGCAAGCAGAGGCACGCTTGCTAGTGCGAGGAGTGCGGGGTCGAATTGTAGAGCACAGAAGTTCTGGGTGCAAGATGTATACACTGAGCATGAGCTGCCATAGTTCGATAACACCTATCCGTGAAGCCACATCCACAAAACTAGCTAAGTATGCAACCGAATGACAGTCGGTCGGAATGACCACAGAAACGTGAGAAACTATAGAACCAGAAACGTAGTTTACAAGAGAAAGAAAAAAGGGAGAGAACAACTATATCGCTCGCATAGTAAAACTTACTCTCATAACAATGAAACCATAGTAATAAATAAACCATGGAAAAAACATCACCAACTATGAAATATAGTTTGAGGCCGACAAACTCTGGTTCAACACGTAAGAGATGCAATTTACATCGACTGCAATTTTTTTGTATGTTATTTTATCTTAATAGTATTTTATGGAGAGTCATCTGCAAAACAATGTAACAAGAGATCCAATTGCGTATGAAACACCCCAACATTGCAAACCCTAGGCAAAAAAGAACAAGCAACAAACAACAACCCAGTTAAGAAGCACCAAAAGGCCCAACTGCAGCCGCAGGACCCCAACCTTGCAAACTCGAATCAAACAACAATAAACAACATACAACGAACAAAGAAGCAAGATGCAACCAACCCACCAGAAATGACACAGTTCCAATCATGGTTGCAGAACCCCAAACGTGTAAACTGTAACAAGATAAACAGGCAAACAAGAACAACAACAACAGGTAAATAATAAATCAATGGAGATGCAAAAAGCAAGCATGAACCAGTGAACCATCAATGCCGCTAAAGCATATAAATAAAAAAAATGGAAGAAAATGTATTGTAACAAGCCTGCTAAGTAAACATTCAACACTGCCAAGCCTGTTAGGTAAACATTTAAGTCTGTCAGAAATGATCTGTAAAGATTTAAGAAAAAAATGCAATGTGGCAGGTCTCTAATGTACCCAAATTTTTTTATTATAATTTATGTAACAATAGTTCGAACACTAGAGAATGTATTCGAAGGCCAAACTTTGGATATGTTAGCATATCAAACATGGCCATAAATTTAGGTAGCAGAAAATGCTAAGACAAACATTCGAACTAATGCTAGCATTAATCCATGTTTAAGCAATACATACGAAAATATATGATTCAAAAATACTGTACACGATAAAAAAGTATGGATATGTTAACATATCAAACATTGGGAATAGTGAAGCCGACAATAAGACCTCCAACTTGTTATCCAATCAAATCACTACATATATGGTACTTTTTAGTATATAAAAATCAATGTTTTTAGTTCCCTAGCTCCAACAATAGAGATTATGTAAATATTTGTGGTCAAAGGACAAACTAATATGAAGTCAACGAATTATCGATCGCTATAGTCCCTCTATGCCTACGATAGGGACTAATAATAATAATAATATAATTTTAAGGTCACAGCAAGACACCAAATTGGTGTATGAACCTCCATTGTTTGTGGGACAAGGGACCCCCTTCACACAAGGATTTGACTAGTAATGTCTATGGAGGTGTACATACCTTACCACCCTCTAGATTTGATCATGCAACCTCTTAGGAGGAAACACATGTTCTTAACCATTAGGACCACTCAATATATATATGGACAAGTAAGCGTGCATCGAAAGGTATTCCTTTGGTCAAGTGGACTTGATTAGCTCGCCCAAAAAATCTAGGGGGGTTGGGGCCTGAAGAATATACACTTGTTTAACAAGTCTTTGGCAACCAAAAATCTATGGAGATTGGTTTACAATGAAGCTTTGTGGGGGAAGGTCATGAAGTTAAAGTATGTAGAAGGGAGAGATATGGAAAGTTGGTTATGGAAGAGAAAGAAGGACACAAAAAATGCATCCATCATCTGGAAAGCCTTTGTGAAAGTGTCACCTCTAGTAGAAAATTGAAATGCATGGAGAGTTGGCAACGAACAAAAGGTGTGGATAGGTGGGGATCCATGAATTGGGGTAGTGGATTCTCATAAAATTTTAGCAGAATCACTTGATCGATTACAATCGGAAGGAGTTTTCTAATTGAGTGATGCCAACAAACCAGAGGTAAGATATTTATGGAAATAGGACTAGAAGTTGGCCTTAAACTTACACTTGGAAGGTGTTTTGGCAGATGAATGGAGGGAATTTGTAAAACAATTGGTTCTTGGAATCATTATTTTAATAGATGAAGATGATAAAATGGTGTGGACAAAAAACTTGAGATCATGGTACTACACAATGAAACTTGGACGTGCAACAAGCATGGAAGAGTCGGGTCAAGCTATATTAAGGAATGATGGGAAATAGTTTGGAAGCTATGAGCACCACAAAAAGCAATTATGTTTCTATTGTTGGAAATTGCAAATAAATTATTAACTTGGGGAAATTGACTTAAGTGAGAATGGATTGGCCTGAATCGTTTTTCCCTATGCAAAAGTTTTGTCGAGTCGATCTTCCAACTATTTTCTTCATGATGATATTTTATTTCTATCTAAAACTTGCTAGATACACATTTTTCTACAATTTTTCTTTAGAATAATTCGACTCTTCTTGACTGTCTTTAGGAGTGGTGGAGGGACAACTCTGTAACTGATTTCAAATCACTTATTTTTCATCTATTCTATTATATATGGTGGGCAATAAATATGACGATATTCCAGGATAAGGAAACTCTAACAGAAGTATTATCTCACTTGGTTTGGAAGTCAACTTAGGAGTTTAAAGTTGAACACAAATATAAAAAGTAGAAGTCTATTATAAGGTTGATCTTTGAGTTGATGACTCCTTTGGGCTTCTTCAATGGGGATAACAAAGGGAAACCTACAGAAGGAGGTGCTAGTGCAATTTTATTCTTCACACAATCTCATATTGTCTATGTAATGTCGACATTTTTGGGTTTCCCTGTTATGTTGTTGGAGATGACTTCTGAGGCTTCTATCAGCCTAGACAGAAGGGTGAGGTTATGTTATCAGTAAGACTGAAGGATTTAGAGGATTTATATGAGGCCCAACCTATTCCATTTACCATATTTCATCATCAAGATCACTTCAGTTCCGTGACATTCTGACGTTTCCTATAATTTGAGGGTATTATTGAGCATAATATAATTAAATGCACTAAAGGTGTTATTTGGATCATATTATTTGAGGGGACACATTAGTTTAGTAGATCGTTGGAATCAATATGAAAATATGTAGAGGTTAGGATGATGATAAAGGGACTTCCAACATATGAAAATGTCTTAAAGGAAATTAATCACTTTCTAGTATTAAAAATGGGTTAAAAAGTAACTTTAAGATTAATAATCACTTAAACATTAGGAAAATGTGACTTTAACATTTAAGTGAAAAGTAAAAGGGGAATAAGGGTCATGTTGATTAAGTCAAAGAGGAAAGATCTAGAGGGAGTCGTCGAAGAGTTATAAAAGAAGGGTAGTGCTCCACTTCCCTCATTATGATTTAGATTGATCTCTTGTTTGGAGTGCTCTTGTGAGCCAAGGTTTTTGTTGGGGTTTTGGAAAAACCCTTTGATTGTGGTTTGGTTTCGGTGGTGCAATATCCACCCTAGCTAGACAAAGAGGAAGATCCACTAGAGATCTTCATTGGAGCTTGATCTTGTGGTTTGTCTTTAGTTTAGAGGTACAATGATTTGCTTGGGAGGTCTTTGGGGGTTTCTAGAGAGGGATGACTTCATCTTTGCAGGTTCGTGGGGCTTGAGAGAGGTAGAGATTTGTCTTGGGCAGGCCGTGAGGGTTTTCTGGAGTAGGCTGAGAGAGTTTTTTAGGTCTGTTGGCACTTAGGGAGGTTGTTGGAGTCTCTTGGGGAAGTCGAGCCCCTTTTTATTGCAGGGTCGTGTAGCTAGAGTAGCCATGGAGGCATTCTTGAGGGGGTCGAGCCTCTCTTTTTGCAGGTTTGTTTGGATAGGAGGAGTCATTGGGTCTCTTGGAGGGGATGAGTTATCTTATATAGGATTTTCTACAGAGGAATAATCTACTAGAAGAGGTTGTGCATTATTCCATCTTTTTGGTTTGCATATTGTGTGTTTTATTGATGTATTGCAACAACAATTAGAGATTGTATTGTTGTGATTGGGGTTTTCATCCATAATAAAATGCCCTTGTTGTCTCTTCTATTTCTTGTGTACATGGTTTACTTACAATGTGTTTGATGAAAGTCTTTAGTGGAATGTATGCAATCTGTTTGTAGAAAGTTGTCTACCATATAATAGCATGGAAACACATGTGATGCAAATTGTTTGACGAAATCACACAACCAAAAATAACATAAGTTGCACAACAAATCACTAATATTCCAGCCTAGAATAATTGGGGATATTACAATCCACCTGAAATATGCATTGGGTAGAGGTACCAACAATAAAATTGAATTCATATCATTATGGGATCTACTTAGCATAACGTATTTCTTGGGATGCAAAAGGATACAAGTCATGGGAGACTCCAAACTAGTTATTGACTAGGCCTCTAGAAAAAAATAGGTGGATATTCTAGGACCAGGGTCACTCTTGAAAGCAATAAAAAAACAACAAAGCTAGTTTGAGTGGATATCATTCACACATATTAGCAACGAGTACAACAATTCGGCATATGGTTTATCAAAGAAAACATTTCTTCTTTAGGAAGGCACACATGTTGAACTGGAATTCCAAAATGGAGTCCTCCAATCTGACTTGGAGATACAATATCCCTAATATACTATCTGTTTTTTGTAGAAGGGAGATTCATGTAGAAACTAATAAAATCAAATAATAAAAATGCATTTTTCATATGAATACATTTTTTTCCACAAACTTATTAAAAGTAAAAATCGTTCCTTGCCCCCGGGGGTAGCTCAATTGGCAAGTATCATGATATAAAGTTTGACGAGGTTTCGAATTCAACTCCCCCTGACTTACCTTGTGTGTCACGTATGGAAAATCGTGGGAACACCTGGAGGTTATAATGGTAGCTGTAGGATAACACGACCACGTGTAACGCAAGTACGTGCCTAACTAGTTGTCGATTCCGCCAGACATTAACAAAAAAAAATAAAAATCATTCCTCTCAACCACCTTAACTAAACTTAATTGACATTTTCCATATAAATACTTGTATACAAAGTAACACAAGATTAACAAACCTATAAATGCATAACCGATATCAAATATTTTAATATAAATTTTGTATTAGATAACTAAATAACATATATAGCCAAATTTAATTTGGTTGAAATAAAATTTCATCATTTACAATAATAATTTATATCAAAATTAAACAATACATGTTGAATCAATTTGGTGTGATATTAAATGTCACCAAATGATACAAAACATAATGATTTTTTATAAATATAAATAATAATATTACACTCAATATTAATGATTATAAATAAAGTTTTTAGATTCGATAAATATTTATTTAGATGTAGAATATTATGAAAGAGGCTACTTCTAATTTTAAAGTACAAAACAAGATGATCTTTTTAAGAAATCTTGATGTGTAATAGTTTTGTGATTTGATAATTTGATTGTTGGGATGGATCTAAGTTGGTATTCATATAGGGCGTTATTTGCAAGTAATTATAGATATTTATGATATGGTAAGGAAGATGAATAATGTATTAGGACCAAAACTTATGGGTTTTATAGTATTGTATTAGTCATGATAACACACTAGGTGTTGGAGTACATGTACATTTTCCTACTCTTTAGGAGGATTGTTATTTATAGCATGCCTATTTATAGCAGGTCTATTTTTAGACAATGGTTTCCTATATGTGATACCACGAGTTTCCAAAATCATGGACTCATAAACCACCATTAGGTAAATTCCTATATGCTAGGAGGAAGAGCGCTTCGTTCCTTGATTTTAAGAGATAATTCTTATTTCATGGTTAGAGAACACACTTAAGTGAGAATATTATTCTCCTAGATAAGTGTGGATTGCTCCTTAAGTATTTAGTTCTTTTATTCATCATGGAGTTAATTTATACATGCATTAGTTCTCACTTGTGCATGGCTAACTCCATTTATGACAAGCTAACTCCATTTATGGTTAGTTAAGTGATACTAAGAGGGAGTTTATTTTTGTTATTACATGTGCATGCACTAGAAGCTCAACCTAGTGCACATTACTCCTCTTGTGGAGAGTTTTATATATTGTACTCATGATCAAGGATTAATACAATGTGATTCGAGTTGGTTTCTTAGTCACGTATGTGTGAAGATTGATTCTATTTTTCTCTCTCCTCTCTTTCTTTTGCAATTAACTAATGTAGTATTTCCTAATCATGATTAGATATTGGAGTGTGATTTAATCCTACATGGTATCAGAGCTATTATTGTGAGGGAGTATTCACTTTTATTACAGGTTTATAGATAAGATTGGAAATCCCAAAAATAATTATGGATCAACCATCTTTTTCAGTGATCTTGACACCATTCAACTACTTTGAGTGGAAGCCCAAGTTAGAGCTTCTACTTCACAACAAGGGTTTGTGTAGGGTCACCATGGGGACTGGGGTCAAGCCTACTTCATCCATAGATAAATCAAAATACTTCAACATAATGGATGAATCCTACAGGATATTGTTCTTGATCATATCTTCAGATCTCCTCTTCCATGTCGATACTTGCAAGACTCCTAACGATTTTTGGACAGAGTTGAAGGATCTGCTAGGAAATCAAGACAACCTAAGAGGTCATCGACTGGAGAATGATCTACATGCATTGAATCCAAGTGATTTCGAGACCCTACAAGACTACATCTGTAAGTTTAAAAAATGACTTTCGCATGTTAGGGCTTGTGGAATTGATAATAAAGATGAACATTTAATCTTTTCAATTCTAACCAAGCTAGGACTAGAGTATTTTGTCTACACTTATTCTTTTCATACTACCAAGTTAGCTATGGGGTCTACATAGAAGATGTCATCCCTGGATGATTTCATGGAGTCACTTATCCATGAGTAGACAAAGCTCATCTGGATAGGGGCACTCAAGAGTTCAAAGCCCCATGCATTTACAACTCAAGGAATTTCACCGAAGAATAAGCAGAAGAAAAAGGGTAAGAAGTACCAAGAGAACAAGAAGGAAGGAAAACAAAATTCCACAGATGAGAGTTTGAGTTCCAAGGAATCAAAGATAAAGAAGGAGAATACCAAGTGTTCCTACTATAACAGGGATTCCATATTGAGATTTGTTTCATGAAAAAGACCATAGATCTCACAGCACAATCACTTGAGCAACATCACCTCAAGGATTGTATTTCAAATAATGCAAGGAAAAATCCATCGGACAAGCCATCATCATAAAGAGTTAATCATCATGCATTGCTTTCTATTTCATCTTCTCCTAATACTTGGGTGCTTGATTCAGGGGCTACCCATCACATCGCCTCATTGGATAAACTTTTCTCATACTTGGAGATTTTTTTCGGACCACTGATCTTCATGGGAGATGATTATCTTACTGAGGTGTGTGATAGGGGTATAGTTGATCTAGACCATGGATGATTTTAGGATGTACTTCATGTTCCAAATCTTTCAGTGAATCTCCTCTCCATCGATCAAATCACTCATTCAATTTCATGAAAGAAGGTGGAGTTCACCAGACTATGTTATTATTTTCAACTTGTCAGATGGTTCAAACATTGTTGTTGGTGAGGTTAATCACCATTACAGGTTGTACACCTTCTCTCTCTTTACTCATAAATATGATTACATATCTCTTCTAACACATTCTGATGAAGAGTTCAGGTTGTGGCATGAGATGTTTGGGCATTTTAATTTTAAATATTTATACCATCTTAGTAAAGGTGGAATGGTAGATGGATTACCCCACATTCAGTACACATATGGAGTTTGTCAGGGCTGCATACTAGGAAAACATCCCGAGGAGAATTTCAACACGGGTAAATCATGGAAGGTATCGTCACTTCTAGAGTTGGTTCACAATTACATTACAGGTCATTTCCCACTCCTATCAATCAGTAAAGATAAGCATGTTCTCACTTTGATTGATGATTTTTCAAGATATACATGGGTCTACTTTCTCAAGTTAAAATATGAGGTCTTTGAGTGTCTTAAATATTTCAAGCATCTAGTTGAGAATCAAACAGGGAAAAGGATTAAGAAGCTTCATACAGACAATGGAGGAGAGTATGTGAATAAGGATGTTGATCATCTTTGTTCAGAAGTAAGTATAGAGTTGCAACACACGGTTCTATATACTCCACAGTAGAATGGGGTAGTGGAGAGAAAGAACAAGACATTGGAAGAGATGGCCAACTTTATGTTGTAGGATGGAGCACTACCTCTAAAGTTATGGGCTGAAGCTATCAACTTTGAAGCCTACATTCATAATAGAGTTCCTTACAAATCAATCAAGGGAGTCACTCCATATGAGGCTTTGAGAAGGAAAAAACCGAAATTCACTCACTTCATAATTTTTGGTTCTCATGCATGGGATATGATCCCTTCCGATAGGAGGAAAGCTATGGAATCTCAGAGTAAGGAGTGTATTTTTGTTGGATATCTAGAGGGAGTGAATGGATACTTTTTATTAGATACTACTAGACTAGAGGATGTCAGTGCATCACCTTTGGTTGATTATACTAGATATCGACAATTGGTGGGGAGTATTTTCTTCCTTACAAAGTCTCGTCCAAACATCTCTTATGCAGTTGAATCAGTTTCCAGGTACATGCAGAAGCCACATGAGCTTCATTGGAAGGAAAATAAGGATTCTCATATATGTCTAGGGGACTAGGTCAACTTTGGTATACACTATACAACATGATCTTCCTTGGATCTTGTTGGTTAGACAAACCCAAATTGGGAAGGGGATAACACTGATCACAAGTCCACTTTAGGATATGTCCTCTACCTTGAATCATGACCTATTCGTTGGTCAAGTAAGAAGCAATCATCAATTTCTTTATCATCAACAGAGGCAGAGTACATGGGCCCAATGAATGTTACTAATCAGACTATTTGGCTACAACACTTTATATGGTGTGATAATCATAGTACAGTCAAGATGTGTAGAGATGCAATTCAAAGGCAGTGGACCAAACACATCAAGGTTCATATGCACTTTATTCAAGGACAGATTTAGGATGGAGTCATTGATATGTAATTTTGTCCATCTCCACTGAGTCTTTCACCGAACATAAGTTTGTCTCATGAAGGGACATTCTAGGAGTGAGGGATACATCATGTAGCTAAACATGTTAACATTCTTTTTTTGTTAGCAGCAACACACGTGCGCGCGCACACACACACATATTTGTGGTGGTGGTGGTGGGGGGGGGCGGGGGTGTTTCCACTTTGTTTTCCCTCTTTACCTCACTTTTGTTCATTTATTATGCATCTATACCTGTACATGAGTACCTAACATGTATTCATATTATCAAGATTCATCATTGTGTACACCCCAGTTGTGCCTCAGGGGGTGTGTTGGAGTACATGCACATTTTCCTACTATTTAGGAGGACTATTATTTATAGCATGTCTATTTTTAGTTGGTGGATTCCTATATGTCATAACATGGGTTTCCAAAACTATGGGCTCATAAACCACCATAAGGTAAATTCCTATATTATATGAGGAAGAGGGCTTCATTTCTTGATTTTAGGTGAAAATTCTTATTTCATGGCTAGAGAGCGTACTTGAGTGAGAATATTATTCTCCTAGATAAATGCACATTTCTCCTTAAGTATTTAGTTCTTTTTTTAGTCACAGAGTTCAGTTATACATGCATGAGTTCTCACTTGTGCATGGCTTTCTCCATTTATGGCTAGTTAACTGATACTAAGAGGGAGCTTATTTTTGTTATTACATGTGCATGCACTAGAAGCTCAACCTAGTGCACATTACTCCTCTTGTGGAGAGTTCTATAATTTGTACTCATGATCAATGATTAATACAATGTGATTCGAGTTGGTTTCTTAGTCACTTATGTGTGAAGATTGATTCTATTTTTCTATCTCCTCTCTTTCTTTTGCAATTAACTAGTGTAGTATTTGCTACTCACAATTAGATCTTGGAGTGTGGTTTAATCCTACACTTGGTTTCTTTGTAGTTTAAATGTTGAATACAATTCTTTTCACCTTTTGTGTTGCAAATATTGTATCTATCTATTTTTATTTCACACCATAATGAATTTTTAAATGTTGTATTTGATTTTTTTCCATACCTATGGATTGAACGCTTGGTTTTGTTGTTGCATTGTGTCTATTTTCCAAATTCAAGGCATTATGGGTCATTATAAATTTGTCATATTGTTTAAAAAGTATGGACTTGGAACTTTACAAATTATTTAAAAATAAAGCTTAGAATAAAAAAGGAAAAAAATATATTAATGTGGAGTCAACTTGTAATGCCTCTCTAATAAGATTAAATAACAACTAAACATAAAACATTATAACTTAGAGGGCTATAATGTAATATTAGATAAGAATCATATCGATGTTAAGGAATCTGATGAATGACCCACCCTACTTGAATAGACAACCCTTGACGCATCACTAGATTTTAAAAAAAATGAGGAAATTAGTTAACTATAATGAAATATTAGATAAGAATCATATCAATGTTAAGGAATGTGATGAATGACCCACCCTATTGGAATTAAAAACTCTTGAAGCATCACTAGATTTAAAAAAAAAAGAGGAAGTTAGTTATACTTGCTAATGAAAAATAATTAGTAACTACTCAACCTTCTAATCACTTCATCAAAATGAAAGTAAAATGTTATGAAAATAGAACTTGCTAAAAAAAAGACAATGATAAATATAATAAGGAGAAGGACCAATGCAAAACAGGGAAGTTTTTCATATCTCTAAGGCTCGTATGTACCTTTAGACTATAATAATAAAAACTTTTACTTACCAAAAAAAATATAATAATAAAAACTTTTACTTACGAAAAAATATAAATAATCACTTTAATAATAAATTAAAATTCTAAAATAATTAATAGATCAATTCTAGTGAAAGCATTTTGAAGTGGTTCACTTCATGAAATCATTGTCAATGCATAGAGAAGTCCTTTTCTCTCTATATAAGATTATGTAAGATTGATTAATTGATGAAATGTATTTATAGTAATAGATCATACCCTTCGAAAAAAGTATGTTTTATCATTATTACAACTTTAATATAATATTAAAGTACATCACTACTATTACAATAATAATGTTTATATATTTATTATAGGATGTGATCAATCACCCAGACTCGAGGTGTTAATATTAAAGAGTGTGATCAATGGCTCACATGTGAGGCGTTAGTATTAAATAATGTGATCGATGGCCCACCCTACCTAAAATAAAATTCCTTGAAGCAACTCTACATTACATTTGAAGGAAAAAAAAAGAGTTGGTTATATAATGAGAACCTACTAACCACTTCACCAAAATGAAAGTAGAATATTATCTTTTATTTGGTTACCTAATAAAAGTTACCTAATAAAAGATATCCACTAATCCAAACAAGAGAATTTCAAGGCACGAGTTACATTGTACCAAGGCATGAGTTTGATGGATAATACAACTTGCTAAAAGAAGAAAATGCTAGATATAGTAAGGGGAAGGACCAATGCGAACACATGGTGGCCACCTTGTATTTGAAATGATTGAACTAAACACTATTAGAGGAGACCAATTGGAATTGATCACCAATTAAATTTGTCACAACCAAAGGTGATATATTGAATGCCAAAGGAGACGAGCTAACAAAACTCAAATCAATAAGACTGGAGACGACTAGACTTGTATTCACAAAATATGAATTGATGATATTAGAGATGGCTTGACTAAAGATGGAACATGCCAGAATAAACTATAGGAAAGTGATAGAGAAGGTAATTAGGACGTCAAAAACCATAGATTACATATTTTTTTTTTTAAAGATTATGTTTTGTTTTTCAAGATTGTTTTTTTCATTTGCGTTCAATTTTCACAAAGTAGACATGTTGGCTTGTTGTGATAAGGCTAGAAGGGTAGATGTCTCTTGCGATAAAGGTTCCACCTTGGTGGGCTTGGTGGGCTTCGAGGCGTCTCGATCCTTGCTAAGACATAAGTTTCCTGCTAGGCACTAGCTTGCGGGTTGTTGACACTAACCTAGAGATTATAGTGGTATCCAGTCAAATTTGAACCTAAACCTTACTTAAATAATCTTGATGAATTACCGATTCCTCTAAATTTAAAAAAAATACAATTAATTATCTCTACAATGATTTCAATAGAGTCAATACAATTATTTAAAGGAAGATGCTGAAAAAATCCAAAGTCAAAGAAATGTTAGTTTTACAAAATGTCCTGATCATCAAAGAAAAAGATGGAAAACCTACCAATCGAAGTTAACATCAAGAACACTTCGTCATTACTTTAGAAGCTCACAAGAGATGAAGTAAAGAATTCCAAATGAATGTAACTTAGCAAAATCAATTATAAACTCACATTCTATCGCATTCTATACGATGATGATTGTGTCAATTTGCCTCACTTTTTTTGGTAGGGCATATGACATCTCTTTGATGATGAATGTGTCAATTTGCTTCACTTTTAGGTAGGGCATATAACATCCCTTTAAGTAATATAGAGGTTTTAAATGAAATTATTAAAAGCAAGAAGATACTTATAATTAGTTTGAGTATGTGGCAAGTTTGATTAAACAAAATATCGTTCGTTAGCAAAATAAAAAAGGTTTCTTATTAAGTTAATTTTGTCTAATTTTTTAATAAAATAATAATAATAACAACAACAGTTTAATTTAAGGTTATAATTTAGTGAGATGTCAACAACAGTTTAATTTAAGGTTATAATTTAGTGAGATGTCAAATTGACATATAAGTCTTTCTTGCTTGTAAAATAAGAAATCTTTTTTACATAGTGATTTGATTACTTAGTTTATGGAGATACACATACTCTACTCTTTCTAAATTCAAACTTGTAATCTTCTTAAAACACACAAAACTTTTTATAAATATCAAACTTTTCCATCTTGTTGGAACTTTAATTTTACACCTCATGTGCTCAAGATCTTATCCAAAAGGTTCATTAAGTTGAATATTAACGTTGTTAGAGTTTGAGTACCTATCAACATAGACTCATCTTAACTTCGGTTCTACGAAGCATCGAGTGGGATCAAATATCTTTTTAATCTTCTTTTATCTTGGTTTAATTAGGTTAGTTTAATTTAATTTGAATATGTGTGTGTGTGTGTGTGTTTCGTAAAAGGTTAGAGCCGACATATACAATTTTCATTTACTTAATTTTTTTATTATTATTTAAGAGTGACATATGTCAACTCTACATTGAATTTAGGCATGAAATCACACATCGACCTAATACTTGGCTATAAAATGCACCTCTCGATGCAATTAAAGTTAAACTCATAAAACAATTCCCCACTAACCAAATTATTTATGTCAGTTCTATTACTATGTTTCCTTTTTACTTGGTGGGCGTTGAAGTATACCTCAACTTGTTTAAACCATCCATTGAGTTTTTTTTTTTTTAAAGCAATTCCATCATAATGTTGTACCTCCACTTTTGGGCTCCAATTTAAAGAGTGTATGTGGCCATGTTGTGATTGAACTCTCTTCTTGTTGGAAGTTTTTTTGGTTGATATTCTCTTCTTTTCTGGAAGCTGGTGTGGGTTATTTAGCTTTTTGGTGAGGATTTTAAATATACTTCAAATGTGTTGACATGTGTTGAGAATGTTTGTAGTTTTTCCCTCCAATTTTACAAAATGGACTTCAAAATCGTCACTTTGATATGAATAATGTTTACATGTAGTTATGTGACTAATTGTAACAAGGAATTTGTCGCAATGAGCTCCATCACTATTCATTATTAAATTGTCATGCTCGTCATGCTTGCAATTTATTTTGTCGTTTTCACATACTAAATACTTACCAAAATTTATCGTGATGGGTTTTATATCTTATGCTTTGCCAATGAAGTTACAAGAGATGATCGAGAAAGATGACATGTCTATTAACTTTTGGCGTTGTCTAAATGTTCTACGTTTCGGTGTTTGTCACTGGAATCCGACAATATAAATTTGAACGGGATCACTTTTTCTGTTATTTAAATTGTATTTATGAATGCATAAATAGATTCAACATCCTAAAAATCCCTTGGGACACTCAGATTATACAGACTTAATCATTCAAATCTACAGATCCAACAATTTTTCACTAGATTTCGGACAAAATTGAACAAATAATATCCTCGTTAAAAATCCAAAACATAGAACGTTTAGACAACAACTTAACTTTTTCACTTAGCTATTACTAGATCAACAAATTTGACTACCTGGCTCAACACTTTGCACCAAATGCTTGCTTTCTAGTTGGAATAATACAATCCCACTTAGTTCATTCGACCCAGGATTCCCGTTTCAATTAAAAAACTGAATGTGAAATAACTATTGCCTCCTTCTACCTCTATCTCACCCACAACATATGATCAATTCTTCGAGTTACATAATCTATAAGGTTACTTATTTTGTGGACAACGTAACCACTCAATCGAACTAACAATTGTCTTTTTAAAGATTTTACATCTGAAACATGATGGGGCTGGTGGCGGTTATAACTTATTGTTGGAATAATGCTTACAATAGAATTGGTTTGGATTTGAGTTTGTTAAGGAGATATTATCTCAACTATCTAGATTGTGTAGTTAAGATAGCTATCTATCTTAAGCTACTTGTAATTGTATTTATATTGTGATTATACATAATACAAAATAGTTTTTTGTGTGTATCTTGATTAGCAATTTGGTATCAGAGCAGAGTGCTCTGGGTAACTCCCTCACAGGAGGCCCAAGTGTGCGTGAGAGGTGTAAATATAGATTGTTGTGTGTTTCCTGATGAAGATGAGAGTAATATATCCGCATGGTTAAAATATGTAAGAGAATTTGGAGCTGGGTGTTGGACTTGTAGTGCGACATCGTGGTTGAGGAGACCAAACCAGAACGATCTGGATTAATTGTTGCCAATTGTGGAGTATGTGTGAGGAGGTGCTAGTTATTACAACCTTGGAGTCGTGCACATCAGTCGAGAGGAGCATCATCAAGAAAAGAAGTTGCGGTCATGTGGAGAAAGAGTAACAGTGTCGCACGACTGTACGAAGTGATCAGATTCCCAGTTGTCTCTATTGAATGTCGTTGATGCATTTTGTAAGGAAGCAATGCAGATGCATTTACTTTTCCATCTGATTGTGGAGGTGCGTGTGCATTGGATTGAGAAAAATCATTATGAAGGAGAGGAGATGCATGGGTGCAGTAAATTTGGCAGATAAATCAGTCATATGCACGAGAGTTATAAGAATCATTCCCAGGGATATAAGCATATCATTCTCTCTTCGCAGATTCAAATGTGTGTCGACGCTTTGCAACCCGTTCATGATATAGAAGAATGTTGTGGGGAAAGGCTTCCAGATCAAAGTATCCATGAATTTATTTGTTGATGGCTACTAGATTCTGTAGATTGCAGATTTATTGTGTGGTGTTATGTGTTTTAAAATGTATTTTTAAATTATGTATTATTGTTATATTTGGGTTTGTAAAATTTATATGATGAAGAACCAATTACACAACATAGTACCATAATTTAAAATTAACGGTTCTTGACATTCTTCAATGCCCAGCAAACAAATTATTAATTTGGTTATGTCTACATTCTATCAGTTACATGACTACACAATCTAGTCATTTACAGATTATCTGTTGGTGGGACTTGTTGTACTTAGGTGCTTCAATATTGTCAGTTACAGGTTATCCTTGTGTATATTGTTGTATATTTGTTTAAATAAGGTCAATTGTATGATTGATTGCTAAAAATATCCAATAATTAGATCACTGTCCTATATAATTGTCAAAATTTTCTCTTCGGGGGAATTTCACATATGGTAGTGTATCCATAGGATAATTCAGTGTCGAGGCTATACTTTGGGGTAGTCAATAAGCGTCAATCCTGCGAATACGTCAATTATGTCCATAAGCATTCTTGTCTTAAATGAGTTGAAAGGGAAGCTTAAAGATATAGAGAAGAAAGAGCGTATACCCGAAGATTTCAAAGTGGATAGGAGTGTTGATGAAGACCATATCAAGACATATGTCTATGTTGAAATTTGAGTATTATAATTATGATATAATATTTTAATGTAAGCATTATGGGAGGGTGTCGGAATAATGCTTACAATAGAATTGGTTTGGATTTGAGTTTGTTAAGGAGATATTATTTCAACTATCTAGATTGTGTAGTTAAGATAGCTATCTATCTTAAGCTACTTGTAATTGTATTTATATTGTGATTATACATAATACAAAATAGTTTTTTGTGTGTATCTTGATTTTCAATTCTTATGACCATTGGAACCAATTGAATTTACAAATTAATTAAAAATATTTCACGTTAGTGACTAACATAGATAAGGCGTCAAGGGGCGATTATAACTCCAAACATCAACACTCCCTATGTGGAAATAAAGGAATACCAAGTCTTAAATATGTACTCTCAAGGACAAAGATGCTAAATGTAGCATGCACAAACAAGAATATGGTGGCACATAGTGCAAACAAAATAGGGTGGAACATAGTGAAAACAAAATAGGGTGGAAAAAGATGGACAAGGATAAAAAAAAAAGTCTGGAGCCAAAAACTTATTTTGGTCGTAACATGAGAAATTCAACTCATAATTAGATGAAATCTAAAGGGTATTATGTCCACAATAAGGAAGGATACAAAAGGTACCAGTGAGGGCCACTGACCAGTTATGCTTCAACTTTCCAAAAAAATGCAAATCAATGGTTTTTGAAGATCGGGATGATGCTCAGTGATTGAGACCTAGATTAAGATACAAATTTTATAGAATCCAAAAAGTAGGCTTGAAGATACGTAGTTGGTATTTTGGAAAAATTCAAAAGGAGTTGGAGTGGACGTGCAAGAACAAGGGAAAATCCACTATTCCATGCCACTTTTGGGGGATTTTTGAAATCTTCATAGAAATAAAAGGGACCCTAGATCACACATCTAGAAAAATTTATTTATTTGACATTTTACCTCTTCATCAATCTAAACAAATTTGTCTTGAGGAAGTTTTTCCTAGTTTTTCTCCATTTGGGAGATAGCCATTTTCTGCTAAAAATTCCTAGTCTAGAGGAAATACAAGAAGGAAAAGTTGCCAAATCCATATTGATGCAAAAGTTGGTTGGAGTATCAGATCCCAAATCTGAGAGTTTTTATGTATTCACAATTAGGAACACTATCAACTCTTGATATAAAAAACATTTGGTTCCTTCCATATTTTTTTCTACAGGTGGAAAAAGTTAGCCTTTGAGATTATTTGTACCAATGAAACAAGCACAAAAGGGGTGAAACTGTTGATTTTGGAAAGCCATAACTTTCATCTTAGAAATCATATTGAAGCATGGATATGGTAATTGGAAATGTAATCTAGAGGAAAAAATTATGGAAGGTTTAGGTTCTTCATTGAAACATCTAGTTATTTCATAAAGTTGTGCGGAAAAGGATAATTGGACTTCATGAACCATGCAATTGGTCAATATGAGAGATTTCCAAAACAATGTCAATTTTGGAAAAACATTTCCAAATGGTAGAGGTACCTACTCGAGGTGAGTATTGGGTAAGGAAGAGTGCATATACTCATGATGGTGCTTATCAAGTGATTAGAGGAACATTTGGAGTGCATAAGCCTGCAAATAAAACAAGACTAAGTTTTAATATCAGGGTATTATTGATGGATAGGGGAACACTCAAGGATAGAGTGTTATGTCAAAGGCCTAATAGCAAAAGGATCAGATGACATAAACAAAGATTTTTTGGGTTTTTTGCATATTATAATTCCATGGTCCAGTGGACATGGAAGAAAGTTGCAACTTGTAGAGTTGGTTGAGATAGTGAAGAGCTTGTAGAAGGAAGTGTCAAGATACATAGCAAGAAATGAAAAGTTGATAATGGCTCAGAAAGAGAAAAACTGAATTGATATTTAGCTACTACATAGTCTAAATGACTCTTGAATACAAATCAACAATGAATCTCACATAAAGCATGAAGCTAACATGTGAAGAATGTTGTTAATAGGCACATGAAGGAAATGTAAGCCTCCATATCCTTGAAGGTAGAAATGTAATGAAGGTTGAAAGCATGTTGCAAAAGAGAACAATGATATCATGAGGTGACGTGTGACTCATGGGATGGGTGAGTCATCTCTATGTACAAGCATAAGAATACCTAGAAAAGAGTTGGACCAACTTCTTCTATCTAAAAGTATTTAGAGAAATAAATCCACTTCTATTATCAGAGTGCACAGTGGAAGTAGGATACAAGTGCGAAGAATTCAGGGGACAAAGTAATAAAGATTCATTCACTTCTGAGATCACTTCAGGAGTTGTTGTAAATGGGAAATAAAAGGATAATGTTCATGAATACTGACAATTTATTTGGTTGAGTGAAAGTTGAGAAAGACTGCAAGTAGAATGGTCTTGGATATGGAAATGGTGTAAGCCCATAAGATCGATACCTATAGTTGCAAGAGCCAAACATGATGAGAGAGAATCTCATATTTGGGGGAATTTGATTTCCTCTATGACACATGTTTGAGAATTAATAAGTGGAATAGATATACAGATATCCCATGACGACTACATGTGTATGATATATATGAGATGATGGATATTGAAGTTGGAAAACTCAGGAAGAAGGATAATATCAGAACACTAGAACTCTATGATTTCCACGAGTTATAGACTGCTAATGGAAGTTTGGTAGTAAGTTGGCACTCTCCTTGCACATGACCACCTTGGAAAATGATGGATTGTCCGAGGGACTATGTAGCAGTGAAGGGGATGCCTAAGCCTAGAGGGTGAGTATAGAAAGCAATAGGATACTTAAGAATTCATATGGCATTGTAGATGGAATCTTGAGGGTGTGTTGGAAAAGGAAAGTGAGTTGAATTCTTTCTCATGGAAATTGTTAGGTACCAGATCTATTATAATAGCATAAAAGAAAAATACTACAGAGAATAACAATGAAATAGAAACAAAAAATAGAAATACTGTAGAGAATAACAACAAAATAACAACATAAAATATAAATAATGCAGAGAATAACAACATAACAACGAATTATATGGAAACACAACACCAAAATAATACATGTATTGATAGGAAACAATGTTCACTTGCCTCTTCGAGGGGGAAACCTCCAGCAGAGCAGAGATCTATTATAATAATACTCGAGAAAAAAATTCTCATGCCCTAGAATCCTATTTATACTAAACCTATCTACCACAAGACAAATATAGAGGAAGAACTTCTCGAAGTGGACGCTTCAATGAGAGGCACCACAATTTTTCCATAATTCTTAACAAACTTGTGATAATAGCCTGTTAAACCCAAAAAACCACACAATATTTTGAGAGTCTTGGGGCAAGGCCAATCCAGCATAGCTTCAATTTTACTAGGATCCACTTTGACACCATCTTTTCCAACAATATGACCCAAGTACTCCACTTCTGAGGCTCCAAAAGGACATTTATATTGTTTGAGGAAAAGTTGGTGTTGAGAGAGTAGATGAAAAAATCGATCCACATGAGCAAGATGGGTAGTCCATGTTTTACTATAGATGAGAATATCATCAAAGAAAACTAAAACAAAATGACGGAGAAAAGGATGGGTTGACATGATTCATGAGGCTTTGGAAAGTGGAGGGAGCATTACACAAGCCAAAGGGCATGACCAAGAACTCATAGTGGCCCTCATGAGTTTGAAATGTAGTCTTAGGAATGCTTGCCAATTTCATACATATTTGGTGGTATCTAGAATGAATATCAATTTTAGTAAAGTACCAGACACCACTTAATTCATACAAGAGATCATCAATGATAGGAATGGGAAATTTTTCTTTGATAGTGAGTTTTTCGAGGGCGCAAAAGTCAAGACACATGCACCAAGAGCCTTCTTTCTTAAGTACCATGACCACAGGATAAGAATAGGGGCTATTAATATGACGGATAACACTCGTAGCGAGAAATTCTTGAACCATTTTCTCAATTTCATTTTTATGGGAAAAGGGATGAAGATAGTGATGAACATTGGGAGGAAGGATGCCATGGAAGAGGGGAATGGAATGATCCTAAACACCATGAGAAGGGGGAAGTCCCTTGGGAGTGTAAAAAATAAGTTTATGTTTGGAGAGGATGGATTGAAGGTCAGGATGCATGAAGGGTGTGTTAGTGGCTTGAATGGAATGGAGTTGTGCAATATTGTTGAAATGAACTTTTTTGAGGAGCTTTTCCATGCGATGGGAACTGATGATCACAGGGGAACCTGCTATGATGCCTTAGAACTTATAATATTGGCCCTCATGGTTGAATTGCACGGTTAATTCCTTAAAATACATGAGGACGGGGCCAAGAGTCCTTAACCATTTGACACCCAACACAATGTCACAACCACCCATGTCGATAGAAAACATATGATATTTCATGTTGTACTGACCAATTTGGAGAAACACATTTTCACAATTCCCCCCACATTTCATGGAAACTCCATTGGAAATCATGATTTGAAATTTGTTGATTGCACGGATATAACAATTATTTTCTTGGGAAATGTTGTGATGAGTAAAATTATGGGTGTTGCCACTGTCAATGAGGATGATGACCTTCGGATGCTTAATGTAAACAATTATCTAGAGGGTTTGGGGAGTAGAGAAGCCAGTGAGAACATTAATGGAAATGACCATTTCAACTTTTGGGGGTCTCGAGGGTGGATTAAGGTCAGTGGGTTCAAGTGAATCACCCACATGGGGAGCCTCAACCTCTTATTCAAAAACATCCTTAGAGATGGCCATAAAAATATTTTGTTCCTTACACTTGTGCCCAGGAAAATATTTGTCATCACAATTATAACAAAGGCCCTTGAGTTTGCATTTATCCATTTCTTCCTGGGTCAATTTTTGGATCTTCAATGGAGTGGAAGGAGGGGCAGGAGTGACTGGTTTAGGGCGAGGAATAAAGGAGGGTTTTCTGGTTTGAGAAGATATAGCCTGTTGTGCTTACTTACCTCATTTAGTTACTTCCAAAAAACTCTGGGGGTGAGCCATGAGGACATGGGAATAGATCTCATCCTTGATTCCACTAATAAATCATTCTCAGAAAAAAGTATCAAACATTCCCCCCACGCGGAAAGATAAGTGCTCAAAAGCGTCTATAAAGTCTTCCATTGTGCCGAATTGTTTCAACTTTTTCAAACGACCTAACTGGTCGGTGTCAGTGTCAAAGCATTCACAAATATCTGCAACAAATTATGTTCAAGACACATATCCTTGGCAGTCATTTTTCTCCATTGCCACCATTTCTAACATTCTTGATATAGATGGAGAACACCATACCAAAGTTTGGCCAACTCATCAGTAATGTCATACAAAGAGAAATAATGTTCCATTTGAGTTACCGAGATGGTGGGATCTGAGCCATCAATTTTTTTCACATCCACTCTAGGTAGGCATAGGTCATGTTGAAAGTGATAGGACTGAAAATCCTAGGAATTGGAGGAATTCTCACCTTCGAGAAGCAAAGGTTGGTCATATGAGGCAAGGTCTCCAATAATATTTAGCTTGGCACAAATCTGGGAAAAGAAGGATTCAATTTGGGTAGAGAGGTCTTGTTTCAGGGTTTCCATTTTTGTGTCTATGGTGGAATTCATTTTGGCATTAATGGTGGTAATATTGGGACTGAGTTTCCCCAATTCCTTTTGGGTCTTTGCAAAATCAAATGACAAGGTATTGAGGTGGAATTCAAGGTCTTAGTTATGAGTGTGGGACATGATGAAAGGGGGAACCTAAAAGGGGAGGGTGCAACCACATAAAAAATGGGTTATGGGTGAAGGGTATCGTGATAATCATGGAGAAGAGGGTAATCCAATGGGGTAGGTCCCAAATAAGGGGGGAGAAAGGGGGTTGGAACCACAGAAAAAAAATTTGAAAGATGATAGGTATTAATTCGATCATAATGAAAAGAGGAGTCCAATGGGATAGGTCTCAAATAAGGGTGTGGGTAGGCCCCATATTTTGTTTTTACTCCTATGGAGTTATACTTTGAACTGAATAATATTGCAGTGGAAAAATGCACAAATTCTTAACAGGAATAAATATGTAGTAATTTCACAGACTGAATGTAGACAACAAGGTTGCACGACAATATGTTCATATTCTAAATTTATTTTTCCATCCCAAGTGTTAGGGTTTTCAAGGTGCCTATAGACAAGGGTTTTCCTTGTGCTATATCTCTCTAATATACATTTGGGGTCGAATAATAGTACTCGGCCCAATATCTCAGGGCACCAAATAAGGAGGCTAGACCGTACCCTTATTTGTACTACATGATTACCCAAGTACTAGAGATTATTTTCCCGAGTGTTTTTCTCGGTGGCACTATAACAGTCAGACAACCAATCAATTAATCTACAAAGGGCTTCATGATATCTAGGCCAGTCAGTATACAAGTGTTGTCTAATGTGCTACCACTTGAAGGGGTACCATTAGGGGTTACAAGGGTGGCCAACAATGTGTGCTTGAGTACCACTTGTAGTTCCTGCATGCATGCTTCCATAACCGTGGGTTTATGTGCTGAACAACAAATCATTGTAGCTTTAAGACGCCAGAATACGTCTCTACCCTGAAAAAAATTTACCCACAGTTTTTTCCAAGGAAAGTGATCTGATACCACTTATTGGGTACCAGATCTATTATAATAGCATAAAAGAGAAATATTACATAGAATAACAATGGAATATCAATAGAAAATAGAAATATTGCAGAGAATAATAACGGAACAACAAATTATATGGAACCACAACACCAAAATAATACCTTTATTGATAGGAAACAATGTTAACTTGCCTTTTTGAGGGGGCAACCTCCAACAGAGTAGAGATTTATTACAATAATAATTCAGATAAAACTTCTCATGCCCTCAACTCCTATTTATATTAAATCTATCTACCACATGAACAATCTAGAGGAAGATCTTCTAGAAGCAGAAGGTTCTATTAGGTCTTCTTACATTTGACTTATTCTTCCTTATTACTAGGCCTTATTAATATTGGCCTTTATTACATGGAAAATATATTATTCTACCAACATGAGGGGTTAGGGAGGTTAGGTCCCTAACATAAACTCTGTGAAGCATAGGATAACCATACATATAAGTATTGGTTTATGATTACAAACTTACTTTTGAGTAAATGTTACATTGTGGAGTTGAAAACTCACGTGGATAAGATAATTGTTGCATGATAATAGCTATAACTTGCATATTTTCTTGATGGCTTATATATGAATAGCCGAAGAGAAAAGACATGAGTGTGTACTTGGACATAAGAGAACTAGAAGGAAAAAAAGATCAACACTACAAGGAAAAAACCTTCAAGCATAGGTTTTTAGTGTTACAAAATTTGGCAAAATTTTCAAAAATGCCTCCGCCACAACCTCCAGTATTGGCTATGGAGGTTTTAGCAGAGGTTTTAACGGATGTCCCATATCAATAAAAAAATTTGGGTTAGCATAGGTTGTAGTGGATGATATTTTTTCTTGTGATTTTATTGTCAAAACGCCCCAGTGCATACCTAAACATAAAACGTTTCGGAACGACCTTACATTAAATGTCACGAAATGTACATAAAACCAAAAAATGCATCGGTGCGCCATTACATAAATTCTCGGTGCGGACATAAAAAAAAAACACACCGGGGAAACATTACATGAAATGCCTGGGTGCGTACATAAGATGAAAATGCATCGGTTCACCATTATATTACCGCCCCGAAGTATACATATGACAAAAATGCATTGGACTAGTTATGGTTATTATGCCCCAGATTCCCATTTTTTGTATGCAACTCCAATGCGCTTGTATTTTATGTATGTCCTGGTGATTCTATAATTTGTATGTTCCAGTGCCTATATTAAATATAATGCACCAGCGTGTTTAAGTTTTTTAAAGCGCCAATGTTGTTATTATATTAAAAAAACCAATGCATATTTATCACATTCCCATTGTAAAATTTGAAAACGATATATATTATCGCACATTTTATGCACCAGTGCTTCTTAATATATATTGATGCTTTAGTATGCTTAATATGCACCGGTGCATATAACCCCTTAAAACGCATCAATTTCTATATTATTTCATGCAACATTTTGTGAGTTCATAAGAATGCATCGATATGTATATGTTTTAATTAATTGTTTTTTTTACAAATAATTTTTATAATAATATTGTTTTTTATATTTTGTTCTTGTTTTTATATATAATGAAAACATTAATTCCTTATCCAACTGATTACACTTTTGTTATTTACAACAATGTAAATTATTCACATATTAATTAATCAACAACACAACATTTTAAAACATTCGATAATACAATAAAATAACAAACCCATTTTATTATATATTAATAAGAAACCCATGGTCATACAAAATGGGACAACGTTGTTGGGTTGTTATATTCTTTGTAGTGAAATTATAGTCGATGTAGATCGACTGACGATTGAAGGTCTAGGTGGATTGACAACAAGTCGAAGGTCGATGGAGTCGGCCGATTAAAGTCGAAGTCGAAGATTAGCAGATTTTGCTATTTTTTGCGGTTCTCTAAATTAATCCCGGATTAAGGGATTAGGGTTTTGGTATCTACGAAATACCTAAAAACATTATATATATTATATGGTGAATGGTGAAATTCGATATAATGAAATAAGAAAGGTTTTCCCGGTTGAGGGTTTCGGGTATAAATATTTGTGTACTATGTGAATGAGCCATTGATTAATTTATGTTTTTCTTAAGAATCTATATGCATTGTTGTACTTCATAGGTTTAAAACTTACATGTGGTATCAGAGCTCATTTTTGGCTTCAAAGGGATGCCTTTGTTGTTGAGGGTTTGGTTCGGTCTTGATAGATCAAGTTTATCTTGGGTCTGTGATAAACTTGGGTTTAGTGGGAGCTTTTGCAGTGGTGATTTGAGTGCAGAAAGAGGAATGACAAGCTCTTCTAGAATCGAGATAGAGAAGTTCAACGGTAAAAACTTTGAGCTATGGAAGCTGAAGATGGAGGACCTTCTTGTAGACAAAGAACAATGGATCGTTTTGGATCTTGGTACATAGCCTACTTGTACACCGTCTACTAGCACACATGATATTGGTACACAACCTACTAGTACACAAACTACCAGTACACCACCTACTGGTATGTCGAAGGAAGATTGGGAGAAGTTGGACATAAGAGTAAGGAGTACTATTCAACTCTGCCTGGCAGATTTAGTGTTGTTGAATGTCTCAGGAGAATCTACAACCAAGGAACTATCAGATAAGTTGGGGAATTTGTATCAATCAAAGTCCCTGGTAAACAAGTTGTTTCTTCGAAAGAAGTTGTATCATCTTAGGATGGAATATGGAGATTCTGTGACAGAACATCTAAATTCCTTTAATACTCTAGTAAGTCAACTTGTCTCTGTTAATATTACGATTACAGAAGAAGATAAGTGTATTACTTTGTTATGTTCTTTGCCAGACTCTTGGGATAATCTGGTTGTAGAAATAGGTAGTACCACTCAATCTACATTGAAGTATGAGGATGTAGTTTCATCCTTGTTATCTAAAGAGATGAGGCAAAAAAACATGGATGGTCATAGCACAGATGCTTTATTTGTAAGAGGTTGTACCCAAGAGAGGAATCCTGGTAAGTCTTTGGGGGGGGATCTAAATCTACATGTAGATCTAAGTCTCCAGGAAAATATTTGAGGAAATGTTGGAAGTGTGGTAAAACAGGGCATTATATGAAAGATTGCAAGTCTAAGAAGGTTGAAAAACCAAAGGGATATTATATTACTTCTTCCACAGAGGCGAAGACCTCCATTGAAGAAGGAGGTGATGTTTACCTAACATCTACAGGTACACATGCAGACCATGATGTATGGTTGATCAACTCAGGTGTGTCATACCACATGACTCCTCACAGGGAGTGGTTCTCTGAATATGAAAAATGTGATGGTGGTGATGTATTCCTAGGAGATGACTCGACAAAAAAAATCATGGGACGTGGAATGGTTAATTTGCTGCTAAAAGATGGAAGGATTAGAACACTCCCTAGGGTTCTTCACATTCCAAAACTAGCTAGGAGCCTAATATTTGTAAGCAAGTTGGATGATGCAGGAGTGAATACTGTATTTGGAAAGAACACTTGCAAGATGGTACGAGGAACAATGGTGTTGATGAGGGGAGTTTGGTGTGGAAATTTGTACAATTTGTTGGGAAGCACTTATACTAATGGGTGTAACAATTTTGTTTTCCCTTAGCAGAGAAATGAAGGAGACAAGATCAATACTGTCCCAGAAAAGAAGACCATGCTGTGGCATCAAAGACTGGGGCATATTGGAGAAAAGGGCCTTCAAACACTACACGGTAAAGGTATGGTTGAAGGTATGGCTAATTGTACTCTGGATTTTGATTTCTGTAAACATTGCATATATGGTAAACAAAATTGAGTAATATTCCCATCTAGTGCTACAAGAGAAAAGGGGATCTTAGAGTTGATACACAATGATGTGTTTGGACCTATGCCTATTCCATCACTAAGTAAGTCTGTGTATTATGTTTCATTCATAGATGATTTCTCAAGGAACACATGGATTTATTGTCTTAGAAAGAAACATGAGGTATTTGATAAATTTAAAGAGTTTAAGGCTCTAGTAGAAAATCAAGCAGAGAAGAAAATAAAGGTATTGAGAACAGATAATGGTGGAGAATTCTACGGATATGAATTCGAAGAATTATGTAAGAAGTGTGGTATAGCAAGGCAGAAGACTACTCCATACACTCCTCAACATAATAGAGTTGTAGAAAGTATGAACAAGACAGTGATGGAAAAAGCAAGGAGCATGCTCATCGGTGCCGAGTTAGGACATGAATTCTGGGCAGAGGCAGTGGGTACAGCATGTTACCTGGTCAATCGATCACCCTCATCAGCATTGGATGATAAAACTCCACACGAGGTATGGACTAGAAAAAAAACCTCTCTTCAACATCTTAGAGTGTTTGGTTTTGATGCTTTTGTACATGTTCCAAAGGAAAATAGGAGTAAGCTGGATAAAAAGGTTGAAAAGTGTATCTTTATTGGTTATAAAGATGGTGTGAAAGGTTATAAGATTTGGAACCCAGAAACCAAGAAGACTATTTACAGTCTAGATGTTGTTTTCAGAGAGGTAAAAGATGTTTCCAAACAGGAATTCCTACCAAGGCCAGAAGAACCTGAGAAAATAGAGCTAGAGTTGGATGATGCAAAATCAGAATCATCTGAAGAAGATGAAGCAGCAGCAGAAGAAGAAGAACCTCATACCCCAGTATTGAGGAGATCAGTGAGAGAAAGAAGGAAACCAGAAAGGTATAGTCCACCTGATTTTCGTTCCAACTTTTCTTTATCTATTACTGATGATGATCCCAGAATTGTCAGGGAAGCAATGAATTCAGAGGATAGTAAACTATGGAAGAATGCCATGGTTGAGAAAATGGATTCCTTGGATAAGAATGAGGCATGGGATATAGTTGAGTTGCCAGCTAGAATAAAATTTGTTGGTAGAAAATGGTTGTTTAAGAAGAAGTTTAATGCAGAAGGAAAAGTGGAGAAATACAAAGCTCGGATAGTAGAAAAAAGTTATTCCCAGGTAGAGGGAATTGACTTTGGTGAGATTTTTTATCCTGTTGCTAAGTTAACTTCTATTAGATTTATTTTATCTATTGTTGTTGCTTTTGATCTTGAAGTGGAACATATGGATGTGAAGACAAAATTCCTACATGGGGATCTGGAAGAAGAATTCTACATGAAGCATCCAAAAGGCTTTGTAGTGAAGGGAAAGAAAGAGCTTGTCTGTAAGCTAAAGAAGTCACTATATGGTCTGAAGAAATCACCTAGGATATGGTACCAAAAGTTTGATACATACATCCTTGGATTGGGATTTGTGAGAAGCAGGGTTGATCACTGTGTATATTCCAAGTAGGTTGGTAATCACTTCATTTATGTAGTGTTGTATGTTGATGACATGTTGTTGGTAGGAAATAACATGGATGTTATCAAGGAGGTGAAATCACAGCTATCCTCCAAATTTGACATGAAGGATCTCAGTGCTGCTAACTTCATCATGGGAATGGAAATTAAACGAGATCGTGCTAACATGAAACTCTGGTTGAATCAGAGAAAATATGTTGAAACGATATTACAGAGGTTTAATATGCATGGAAGTAAACCGGTCAAGGTTCATATTCCTATATGTGTAAATTTATTTACAGATCAGTGTCCCAAGGCACACGAAGAAGAAGAGGACATGTCCCATGTTCTGTATGCCAGTGCAGTTGGCAGTTTGATGTATGAAATGGTTTGTACTAGATCGGACATTGCATATGCAATGGGATTTTTTAGCAAGTATATGTCAAAACCAGGGAAGGAGCATTGGACAACAGTAAAGAGGGTCTTCAGGTATTTGTGTGGCACTACCAATTATGGATTGTGCTACCAAGGAAGACCAAGATTGGACAGAGTGGTGGACATACATGGCTTTGTTGATGCAAACTGGGCTAGAGATTTGGGTCGCAGAAGATCTACAAGTGGGTATGTGTTTAACCTATTTGGAGGAGCAATCAGTTGGATGAGAAAAAGATAGGCTATAGTGGCACTCTCAACTACAGAAGTTAAATACATGGCAACCACTCATGCAAGCAAGGAAATAGTATGGTTATCGAGATTATGTTCAGGTATTGGGTTGGTACAACAAGCAGTGATATTAGATTGTGATAGTCAGAGCATAGATGATTTTAGGGGCTAAAATTCGCTCATGGGCTAATTTTCCATGGTTTTTCCCAAGAAAATATTCACCATTCTAAAAATAATTCGCCCAAATTCTATAGGATAAAATTATTTTACCTTAAAAATCGCCAAAATTTTATACAAACTATATAAAATCCTTAGAAATATGAATATTTTTACAAAAATATCGCCAAACATTTATAGTTGGCATATGAAGGATTAGTAAGATTCGCCAAGGTTTATAAATTTTAAAATAAATTTCCATCCTTAAAATCATGCCTGAGTCAGAGTGCAATCTTCTTGGCGAAGAACCCAGCTTATCATTCGAAGACAAATCATATTGATGTTCAGTATCACTTTGTGAGAGACATGGTTGAGGAAAAGAAGGTGTTACTGGAAAAGGTTGACACTTTGAAGAATGTTGTAGACTCATTGACAAATTCTGTGAGCACAGAAAATTTCTCCTGGTGTAGAGTAACAATGGGCATTGCTTCCCTAGATTGTTGACTATTATAATCATGTGGACCCCTGGATGCAAAGAAAACAACAAGTGGGAGAATGTTGGGTATGTGTTATATTCTTTGCATGTGTGTGTGTGGGTGCTTCAGATTCGACAACTGTGTCTGACGATCCCTCGTAGTAGTTATCTTTGTGTCATGTGCGTCGGGCGCTTCCTAGGGGGGTCCCATGGGGGGCTAGGTATGCCCCCCTCCTAGTTACGTGCAGTGTTCGGGGCAACACCCTGAATTTTTTTTTTGGGCAGTTTTTGCTATTTTTAGAGGTTCTCTAAATTAATCCCGTATTAAGGGATTAGGGTTTTGGTATCTACAGAATACCTAAAAACATTGTATATATTGTATGGTGAATGGTGAAATTCGATATAATGAAATAAGAAAGGTTTTCCCGGTTGAGGGTTTTTGGTATAAATCTCTCTGTACTATGTGAATGAGCCATTGATTAATTTTTGTTTTGCTTAAGAATCTATATGCATTGTTGTACTTCACAAGTTTAAAAATTATAGTAACATTGTAAAGGGTAATAACAGATTGACTGATTGATCATGTTGATCAAAGTTTAGAAGTCGTTGGTCATGCATATGTAAGTTGAATTGGCTACAAGGTTGTTCTTGTGCATGCAAGAGGGTATGATATCAATTTTGTCTTAGGTGTGGACCAAGGTTAGACATGTGACCTTTTATTCAGATTGAATAAGAAAACAAGAGAGAATAATTCTCAAAGGAATGTTGGTTTTCCCGATTAAGGGTTTCCAAGGTAAAATATTGGTGTACTTTGTGATTGCTTGTGTCATTTGTGTTCGTGATTAAATTCTTCTTCTCTTATGCTAGGATTAGTGTGGAAGTGTCTTTCATGTCTTGACAAAAATAAAGGTCCACAATAATCAAAATTGAACCAATATGAAATTGTTACAGCTATTGGTAACATGTCCTCGTGCAATTGGGACATTATGTCCACTACATTAAGCAAAAATGTCATTTTTTTTTACAAATCGATATTACAAAACATACAACTTGTAGTAACATTCAATTACATTGATTGTCATTCATCACTTGGGCTACTTTCATTGGTCGAGTTGTGTGCATCCCTCATTTATTGATCAATTGTAGGTGATATAGTACTTCCATTATTTAAAAGAATGTTTTCTTGCTCGACTTATTGTTGACATTCCAACAGCGCATGTTCCATCTACAAACATAGAAATAAAGTGTAATAAGTAAATCTAGTTTTATAATGTAGTAGAATATACATGATTGCGTAAATAAAAAAGTGTACCATAGCAGTGAGTGATTCATAAACCATACACATCATTTCGAAGCCTTGCTTCATGTCGGTTATCACAAGATTTTCTATTGGCTCCTCTCCATACTTTGTTTCTTGCATGTTTAATACGCCATGACAAAGCATAGTCAATATAATTAATACAAAGTTTTCTTATTGTTCCATTAATTATAAAACAAGGGAAGTTAAACAACATAGCTACTTACAAATTTTTCAATTAAACCTTGATACTTCAACATATACTCACATCCCTTAGTTAACCCAATGTTGATCAATTTTTGGTTGGCTCTTCTTTGTATGCTAGCACCTATTATAAGACATCCAGGGATCAATGTAAATTAATTATTTAAATACAAATATCACAACAAATATGAAAACTTAAGTACTCACAAAGTACTTAACGTTGAAAACATAAGTACTCACAAACTTTGAAATCAACCATTTGTTCCTTGTTGTCCTGTCTTATGCATTTATTGGGTTCCATTTTTTTTTCTTTTCTGCAAAAAAACAATTGAAAATTAGTATTTAATATGATAAATAAATTTGATGTACATAAAAGAATAAATGAATGATGACATACCTCTAATGCACGTTGTTGTTGGGATGTATCCCCCCGTGATGCAATTATGTTCATTTTTTTAGCATCTCCTTGTACACTATTTTGGACATCCCTAGCGGCATGTATTGGATTCTCCCTCATTTGTCACTTGGAATTTTCATAATCTTCTTGAAAAATGAAAAAGAAAAATATTTTTTTCTTAAATGGACATGAAAGTAATTATAGAAAAACAAATTAATTTGGTAATTATTGTTTGTTGCAAAGGACCCAAGGTGTGCCAAGAGGCACGTTTGTCAAAACTATCCCGATGATGTTTTCCAAGAACACAACCAACAAAAACACCATCTTTGCATGAAACAAGAGGAAGACCAGTCACCATCTGTTGGTTACATAGTTGTTGCAATGAGAGATAGTTTAGATGACCAAACCGTTCATGCCAAAGTTTGCTCAAGTCATCGCAATGAGCAACAAAAACTGATGAAAAAGATGATGACCCAAAGTTGTCAAACTTTTACAACCTGGTAATATCATCAGCAATTACAGTTGCAAGAATATGCTTAGGATTTTTTAGATCCTTGATTACAACTTGGTGAGGTGAAAACTCTACGGTTTTACCTTCACTCGAATGAGTGATTTGATATACTGATAGAATGTTACAAGAAATACTTGAAACACATAATACATCATTGAAATGACCATTTTCTACTTGAATTGTTCCAGATCCTTCAACACTAAGAGATCTATCATCACCAACAAATATTTTCTTGGTGTTACATTCATTTAGAGTAGAAAATATGTCTCTATCCTTAGCCATATGATAATATACTCCAGAATCAATAAGCCACTCATTAGAAGTAGAAGTAGAAGTTGTATTGAAGGAGAAACCAGAAGCTGAAAGTGCATGTCCATGAGAAGAAGAAGAAGAAGAAGTAGAATCAATATTGATGTTGTGATTCGTCATCGTTGCGTTTAAAGCTTCCATCTTCTTGAAACATTTGGACTCATCATGACCATGTTTATCACAAAAGTTGCAATTTCTATCAATCTTCTTATTTTTATATTTTGCTCCTTTGTCTCCATTAGGAGCGAAAGTTGTCTAAGTGGGTTTGGGACCCTTATATTGCTTCTTGTTGTGGTGAGTATGTTGCTTCTTGGGATTCTTGGGTTTATATTTATGATGGACAACTAAGGCTTTGTTGGAGATACCTACAGTGTGGATCACTCCAAGTTGTACTAGCTTCTCTTGCTCTCTAATCAAAGAATCACAAAAGTTCTCAAGACTGAGTTTTTGATAAGCTGCCCCTAGAGCCTCTTGCATGGCATAAAAGGTAGATACAAACACAGAATATGCACTTCCTAGCTTAGAAAGAATAAGATAGATGCAGCGATCTTCGTCTATCTTTATCTTACATTCTTCACATAAAGTTCTGAGTGTTTTAAACTTAGATAGATAGTCTTCAATGCAAGAAAAATCACTTGGACTTAAAGTTAGTACTTGATTTTCTAACTGATTTTCTCAAATAATATTGTGTTTACCAAACACATATTCAATATTTTCCCAAGCTTCTTTGGGTTTATCAATTGATTGAAGGTGGAACCTTAAATCATGAGAGATGGACATTTTGATTAATCCATGTGCTTTGTCATTCCTATTATCCCATTTGGATTTCTTATCAGCATTAGTGGGTGTTGTTTCCTTTCCCAAGGTAATCCTGTACAAGCCTTTACTTCTTAATAAATCCTCCATATGGTATTTCCATTGGAAGTAGTTGGTGCTGGTATGTAAGAGATTACTTGTAGAAGCCATATTAAATATGCAGATAATATGGATTTAAAAACTGAAACTAATGATCTGAATGGAAAGATATTGAAAATTTATGTAGTTTTAAAAAAAACGACACTTAAAACGGACTTCGGATATGAGAGTTATGCCCTTTTAAAAAAATGCATAAACGGTAACCAAAGGACCACGTGGTGGTGTAAGTTGTTTTATGAAGTGACCCACTTTTATAAAGAGAAGTAGGGATCACTTTTATAATGAAGTTACTTCATGCAAAATAAATAACTCTAAAATAAAATATTAAAGCTACTTATAGTTATTCACTTTTATACTTGAAGTGAAATACAATTTACAATTTTAGCATTAACTTTTTCAAAAAAAGTAACAAAAGAGAGACTTCAACTCAAGACCTCTTACTTAATAAGGAAACTTTTAACCAAATGGCCTAGCAAAACATATTGCAATGTTCATAAGGATGATTTTTGTTGTTGTTGACAACCTTGGAGAGCGTGCTAAGAAAAAACTCTTTTCACACAAGAAAAAAATTCCACTTCTCGATGACAACAAGGGTTAGATCTCGGTTAGCTTACTCGGAAGATGCACCTTTTCCTATATGTTTCTAATTTTCCGAGATCGCATAGAGCGCGGGGAAAAGAGAATACGCAGATCTAAAAGAGTAGCAACCCAAAAATAAATAATACAGAACCGAAATAAAACCAAAATACTACTCTGCAAAAATAAAAAAAATGTGTATTCAAGCTCCGGATCTGATTGTAATGGCCATATCTTGGGAAAACAGAAACCTTTTCGAGTGAAACGAAAAGTGTTCCTGAATGAATTGAGTGCTCCATATGCATTGGAACAATCCTCTCATCCCAGAAATGAATGGAAATTACATAACATGGATATGAGGCAACTCGGCTTCACGATCTCGATCTACAACAGGAGCAGATCTTCAAACAGGCTCTGATACCATGTTCGACAACACAGATATTCCAACAAAGGAAGAACACCTTCAATAACCACTCACATAACCTGATCAAAGATCAACACACCAATGTTTTCACGTGGTAAAACCCCTACGGGGAAACATCCACGGCCCCGACTAACGCGGAGCAGTTTATTAATGCAAAAGAAAAAGATTACAGAGATATTTTACAAGAGATTTTCTCACAATTGATCATCGGAAAATGACCCTCCATGCTCTTTAAATAAAGATCATGGACCAATCGGGTGTTAAGCCACAGATCAATGGCCATTAAGATCAAGGAGAGTATGAACCGTCGAATCACTATGTCGGGAACATATCGTGACCGTCAGATTTCCTAACTACAAATGCATACTAATGCATACTAAAGAAACACACTTTTACCTAATGACACATTAGACCAAGTAGATCTTAACTAAGTCCTAAGTGTCTAAATATCCTAAAAATTATTGGAACATATTATAGAAAAATATGTTTAGTAATAACACCTTTTATATGGTTCTTTTTTGTTATTGTAAATTTTGTTATTGCAAGTCTCACGGGTCTCATTGACCATGGCTCCAGAAATGTTTCTTGCAGTGTATGAATAACCTGATTCTTGGAGTCACTGGACCGATTTTTGTATTATAAGTGGAAATTGTGTCTATACATTCTTTCCACTATATCCCTCAAAGCTCTATAAAATAATATTATCGAGTTTCTTCAAGTTTTTTTTATGCATGACACTCATTAACCAATATACATCATTAATTTAAAATTACAAATATTTCAAATATATTAACTTTTTATTAAAACTTAAAAAGCTTACCTCCGTATCTTCTTGAGATGAGCTATCATTGCACTCGTTGTAATAAGATGTTTTCTTTGAACTTCTATCATCCATCTTCTATAAAAAAAAATAAGGAATAATCAGAAATAGAAATTATGAAATTCTTAGAAAATCTAGTATTTTGGTGTGACTAATTAAACAAAATGCACCAGGACGTAAAATATATACTTTCACTAGGGCGTCAAACATATACTTTCACCGGTACATACTATTAATCATTACGCATTGCTAACCCGTACACATGATATGAAATTAATACAAATTATTTTTTCGACCAAACAATGTTTTTCAAAGATATATGTGACCCAATGCACTTTTCTATAAAGTGAGCTTCAGATCGATACCTCTGTACAATGCGCATCGGAGCGATTTTCCTATATAGTAGACACTGCATACCATGGTTTTCTTTTTAAATCGTTGACAAGGACATGGTTGAAAGGGTTTGGGATCTGATGCAATGATTGGTACCATTGCAACTGATACCAAACACCCCATATGCAACTAAATAAACCCTATAAAAATCTATTTCTTAAAAAAAGAGGTGAATAAGAAAAAATAATAAGAAAGCTGATCCAGGTGGATATTGGTGGCCACCCACCTATTCCAACTGGCTCCTCATGTCCATTTTTTTTCAACACGTCTTTCTGTACTGCTTTATAATTGCGAGTTCTACACTTCTGGGGCTATCTAAAGCCTCACACATTCTCCAGGTGGATACAAGTGGACTCTCGCCTAATCCATCTGGCTTATTTTGTATGTTTTCATGTCAACACATCTTGTTGTACTTTCAGGGTTGTTTTGAGGCCCTAAACATTGTTTTTTTGGCTCGCCATAGTCAGAATGTAGACGAAGTTAGAGTCTGACAACGAAATGTGTAGTTCTCTGAAATACCTTTCCAACGGGATAGCACGTGCCTAAAACGAAGGTTTTATGCAAAATTTATGACCCTAGGAAGTTGAGGTACCAAATTACACCAACTTACCCATAGGGCCCACGTGACTTTTGACATTTCACCTTCTAGGGTTAGGTTTTTGGATGTCTAGGATTTTGGCATTCATGAGTAATATGAAAAGGGCCTATGGAGCCTCATTGTAATCCATTCTACTCAGACGAATGCACATAGCAGCCACATCTCTTCTTAGAGATAACTACCACCATCCGAGTAAGTTTCAGTTCTGTAGTTTTACAATTTTAGCTTATTTCATTATTTAATAGAAGATATTGTTCGTTGGATATTTGTGTTATTCTTCCAATATTTGTGTTTATTGTATTCAGTCTGTTAATCAGTTCGTTCCGCTCCCAAATCTAGATCAGTGGTATTAGAGCGGTCTGCTCTTCATTTATTTTTCTTTGTGCATGTCCCCAACAAGGTATGGGTACAAGAAGTTGGGACTCGAACCCACTGCGCCATTACCAGATCGGTTTCCCTAAGCTTGACAACAACTCATGGGAGACGAAACGAAAGATGATGGAGCAGGAGATCCTATTAAAATGTTGCTCAAGGAATCCCTCGCACGACAAAGGAACAAAATGATGGACAACTTTGCCCAGATCCTTTGACGGTTGCCCACGGGAGAAGCATATTCATCAAGTGGCCATGCAACCCCCTTCAAGGTACAGGTAGATTCTTATATTCCATTATTTGAAGGACTGATAGATGCGAATGTTGTAGATAAATGGTTGAATCTGCTCGAAAGATATTTTCCGGTCCATAATTTTTTCGATAGGGAAAAGATCACTTTTTCACTCCTCAAGGTCGTTCCCCATGTGAAAGACTGGTGGGATATTTACTTTGAGCAAAGGGTCGTGGAGGAATCGGTAATTTTTGTGGTGTCCCCTACATGGGATTCGTTCGGGGACGCCATTAAAGAAAAATAATACCCTGTTGGAAGCTACGAGGACTAGTACACCAGATGGACCACCCTACGTCAAGAAAGGGACCAGACAGTACCAGACTTCACCAACATTTTCCATAACCTACACACCAAATTGGGTATCAAATATTCTTAGCATCATTTGGTTCTCAAATACCGCAGTTGTTTTCATCGATACATTCATACAGAAATGGAGTTCCCGGACATCGCATCGTTGGACATGACTTATAGATACGCTATCAAGATCGAACATAAATTTAAGAAGAAATGGCGAGAGTTCGGATCTGAATTCCCCTCACAGCCAAATCAAGGAAAAGGCAGCTTGAACCCACACAACAAAGGACCAAGTCAAGATGGTTGCCCTTAGGACAATACGTCCAAGCCGCAACACAAGAAGGGAAACGAAAATACGAAGAAGGACACGGGAAAATGGTGTGAGTACCATAAAAATCCTTGGCACAACATCGATGAATGCCGCTCCAAGAAGTCCCTCATGGCCGAGATGAAGGATTTCGAGTCCGAGGCCGATTTTGATTCTGAGTCAAATCATGAAGGAGGGAAGCAAATCATCGATGTTGAACCCAGTTCCATGGTCGCTACCACAAAAGTCATTCCAAGAAAACCAGAAGAACTAGAGGAAGGGGAATGCCTCTTTCACTCGTAGATGTGGGTCAAGGGAGCTGTGATTCATTTCATTGTCGAAAACAATAGTCAGAAGAACCTGATTTCAGCAGAGGTCGTCAAGTGGCTATAATTTCCAACGACACCACACTCACAGCTCTACACCATCGGCTAGCTTCGTCAAGGAAGAGATCCCCGCGTCAGCCAACAATGTCATCTTCCCTACGACATCAAGCCTTTCAAAGATGAGGTAATCTGTGATATTTCTCCCCTTTAATTTTGTGATGTTCTTTTAGGACAACCATATTTGTGGAAGCGTCATGCTGTGTATGAATCTAGACCTCGCAGTGTTATTATTACTTTGGGTAGACAATTGTACAGGATCCCAGAGGTGGCACCACCTACTGCTATTTATTTAATCTCTACTAAGCAATGCAGTAAGGTCATTTCACAGACTGGGAAGTTCATCTTCTTTTTGATCTGTGCTCATAGTAAGCAGAAGGTCGCCGCCACATCCGTAGCCTCTAGATAACACCTCTCTTTGTAGCAGGAGCAAGTGGACGAGATCATGGAAGAATACAAAGAAATTTTTCCTCACCTACAGGGGTACCGACATACTTCCAAGTCAAGCATCCCATTGATCTGACCCTCGATGCACCTCTAACTAATGGGCCAGTCTATCAGCGCTCGTTGATGGAGAATGACGAAATCAGGCGTTAGATCCAAGAGCTTATTCAAAAGGGGCACATCATACCCAACTCCTCCCCTTGCGGGAGCCCGATTGTACTCATGTAGAATAAGGATGGGACTTGGCGGCTCTGCATTGATTACAGAGCCTTGAAAAAAATCACAGTTAGGAACCGCTACCCCATTGCCAGGATTGATGAACTTCTTGACCAACTCAAGGGGGGAAATTTCTTTAGCAAGATTGATGTGAAGTCTAGCTACCACCAAGTTCCCATCGAACCAATTGATGTCTGGAAGACAACCTTCAAGTCTAAAGAAGGTCTCTATGAATGGCTATTCATGCCCTTTGTCTTAACAAATTCACAAACCACTTTCATGAGGTTGATGGATGATGTATTGTGACCCTTAACCAACTCCTTTGTGGTATTATATTTGGATGACATCCTCATCTTCAACAAAACGTGGGAAGAGCACATGCGGCATATTCAACAGGTTTTGAGCACTCTATGGCAGCACAAGCTTTATGTCAACTTAGAAATATGCTCTTTTGGAATGAACAGGGTCCAATACCTGGGCTACATTGTTGATGAGCATGGAGTACATGTTGATCTAGTGAAGATCCAAGTCATCCGTGACTGGCCATCCCCGACCACATTGACCAAGCTTCAGAGCTTCTTGGGTCTAGCCAATTTCTACTGACGGTTCGTGTTGGGATTCTCCCATATTGCATGGGCCCTTAGCCAGGTGACCAAGGGAGGTGGTAGGGACAAGTTCATATGGGGAAAGGAGTAGCAATGAGAATTCAATGATCTAAAACATCGCTTGTTCTCAGATCTAGTACTCTCCTTTCCCGATCTGCAACACCCATTCGAGATTGAGACCGATGCATTTGACTATGTTGTGGACGTAGTTCTCACTCAGCACAAGCATCCTATGGCATACCATAGTGAGACACTATCTAATACTGTCTGAAAATACCCCACCTATGATAAGGAAATGTATTCCATTGTACAAGTTTGTTGTCAATGGAAACATTACATCATGGGGAAAGAGACGATCATACACATTGATCACAAGCCTCTGCATTTCATCCAGACATAGGGGAAATTGCAGAATGACCGCCATCAGAAGTGGTCCACCTACCTGCAGCAGTTCCATCTCAACATCAAGTATAAGACATGTATCTCCAATTGTGTCGTTGATTTCCTCAGTATGCCTCCTGTGGCTGCACTCACCACTGTGCTCCAGTTTTGTGGACAAGAAACATCAGAGTGGCCCCAACTTTATCAGCAATATCCAAACTCCACCACCACATATCAACTCTTGGGTACAGGCGCCACTGTCATTGATTTTCACATTCATGACAAACTCTTATTCCACCTGGTCCATCTCTGTGTTCCTACAAGTGAGTGTGCAAAGATGATTTGGGAAGCCCACTACAGTCAGGTGGTAGGACATTTTGGCGTAGAGAAAACTGTGGTTGTTCTTCAAAAACATTTTTATTGGGCAAAACTTCAACAGGAAGTCAACAAGTATATCAGATCTTGCACTGCTTGAGCCATTGCTAAGCCAGCCATCAAGAAGCAAGGCTTATACAACCCTCTTCCTATTCCAGAGAATCCGTGGGAATCCATCTCAATGGATTACATGTCTGGTTTTTCGTCCACCAAGCATGGGAATGACTGCTTGTTTGTGGTCATTGATCGGTTTTTGAAGATGGCCATCCTCACAGCCTGTAAGAAGAATGTCACAGTGGCAGAGACTGCCAATCTCTTCTTTGAATGAGTTTGGGTCCACTTTGGGATACCACAGACCATCATCTCCTACTGAGACAACAGGTTCCTCAACACCTTTTGGTTGAGTCTCTGGTCTCTGTTGAACACCAAGCTCACAAAATCCACTGCTTTCCACCCCCAAACCGAGGTTTTCAATCGAATGATTGTGCACATCCCATGCATGTACAATTCTAAGCATCCTCGTACACGGGACAAGAGTATTCCATATGTCCAACACAACTACAACAAGGCTCTCCATAGTTCCATCGGCCATAGCCCATTTCAGGTGGGTCTGGGATTCCAACCCTTGGGACCCATTGATGTTGCACTTCCTCTTGCCACTACACAGATAGACTCTTCCCTTGATTAGTCTGCAATCGACAAAGCCACCAGATTCATTGAGTGGATTCAGTACATCTGCCAACAGGTCCAGGAGATTTTTCAGAAATCCAATGCTAAGTACAAGCAACGCCATGATCACCACAGGGTACCACACCAATTTCAGGTTGGCGACAAAGTCTGGTTACATTTGCAGAAGGAGAGTCTCACCGAGCCCCATTGGAAGATTTTACCACTTTGTTATGGGCCTTACACTATCACCAAGGTTGTGGGTAGCAATGCTTTTGAGCTCAAAACTCCACCCTTCCTTGGTTTACATCCAGTATTCAATGTGGACCTCCTTTGCCCATATTTTCCACCTTTATTGGACACCTATGAGATCGTCGAACAATTGACACCCACAGAGCTCAACCCCGACTGCATGGAACACACATACACTGATCAGATTGTGGACACACAGGTCAAGGGCACTCACCAACAACGGATCCATCTTTATTAGGTTGTCAAGGCAGGGCAAATCCTACACCAAGGCAAGTGGCTCGCCCCGGGCCAAATCCAACAAAAATTTCTTCACCTGATGGGGGAACTCAAAGAAATGGAGACTATTTCTTTCTAAAGGGGGAGGATTGATCCAGGTGGATATTGGTGTCCACCAACCTATTCCAGCTAGCTCCTCATGTATGTTTTTGTTCAACACGTATTTATGTACTGCTTTATAATTGTGAGTTATACACTTCTGGGGATGTTTGAAGCCTCACACATTCTCCAGGTGGATACAGGTGGACTCTCGCCTAATCCATATGGCTTATTTTGCATGTTTTCATGTCAGCACATCTTGATGTACTTTTAGGGTTGTTTTGAGGCCCTAAACATTGTTTTTTTTGGCTTGCCACAGTCAGACTGTAGACGGAGTCAGAGTCTGACGACAGAATGTGTATTTCTCTTAAAGACCTTTCCAATGGGATAACATGTGCCTAAAACATAGGTTGTATGCAAAATTTATGACCCTAGGAAGTTGAGGTACCAAATTACACTATCTTACCCATAGGGCCCACGTGACTTTTGACATTTCACCTTCTAGGGTTAGGTTTTTGGATGTCTAGGGTTTTGGCATTCATGAGTAATATGAAAAGGGCCTATTGAGCCTCATTGTAATCCATTCTTCTCAAACGGATGCACATAGCAGCCACATCTCTTCTTAGAGATATCTACCACCATTCGAGCAAGTTTCAGTTCTGCAGTTTTACAATTTCAGCCTATTTCATTATTTAATAGAAGATATTGTTCACTGGATATTTGTGTTATTCTTCTGATCTCTATGTTTATTGTATTCAATCTATTAATCAGTCTGTTCCTCTCCTAAATCCGGATCAAAAGCTACAACTTCTAATACTGAATGTAACTCTGAAACCCTTATATTTTTTTTAACATGCATTGAAAATAATTTGAATCAAATAGGGAAAGATTGAAATGATTAGTAGAATGAAATCACATACCTGAAATTCCTTCTATGCAGATTTGTATGTCACCTAATGATCCCTTCCAATTTTGTCTCTTCAAAAAAATCCAACCACTCCAAACTTTTTCATGGTAAATCTCTTTTCCATAAATCCTCCCTCTAAATTCTCTCAAAAAAATGAAATAATGAATAGTGTTTTAATTTATAAACAATTATGTTTTGAAAAATGAAATTCCCTCTCTTTTGTCGCTATGTTTTTTCAATTTGTATGTAAAAAAACCTATTAAACTATATATTTTAAAAATTAGTTGTTGTCAAATCTGTGTGCCTCACCAATTCATGCGCACTAGTGTGTATATAGTAAACAACGCACCAATACCAATTTTATCGACAAAATAGAAATGCAAAACTCTGTTATTAAAATTTATGAATATTTTGGTTTGCGTAGGTTTTAACGGATGTAACGGTTCGGTGTGTGTCATAGTTGGTTGCGCTGGTGTGCTCTATATATATAGATGCAATGGTGCATTATAAAATAAATAAAAGCACCGATAAATTTTAATATCAAATGCATGCACGTATTAACGCTGGTTTTGACTCAAATGCAGGGAAAAGAAGGTTATAATATCAAATGGCCAATACTTCAGATTCCAACTCATTCCATATCATTGCAAGTTTGTCAACTTCACCCACACCATTTGAAGTAAGTCTAAATTTGATTTATAATTCATTTATCTGATTAAATTATGTTATTTATGCACGTGCATTTGAATAATTGTTCATTGAATTTTGTAGGATCATAAATTGGGATCGAGTTCAAATGAGAAAGATATTACACCACTTAAAAAATGTCATGAGATCTTATTAGGAAAAAGATACCACATGCAAATGTTTGATGAAAATGCACTGTTGCTTTACCCTGCCAATTGTAACATGCCATCTTCCAGTAACTTGCAGGCTAGGCCAACGGTATTACACCGTGAATTGGATCTCTTTTATGACACACAAATGGTATGTAGTTGTTCAAATTGTAAAGGGTTTAAGAAGAATCCTCAATGTGTCACATTGTATCATTAAATTAATGATCAAATACTGAAATTCGATGGTCTAATACCTCCCACTGCAGTCAATAATCCAATATGTGATATAGAAAAGATGTGTAGGAACACTTCCATATGCTCCTTTTTTTTTAAATTTTGAAGCCAGATCGACTACATTTCATCCTAAATTGCCCAACCCATCTTCTTCTGTTGAGAAAAAGGAGAGTTCTTATAGTGATCCAAAGTATGATATCAATACTATCCAAAACATCACTACTAGGAGATAAAAAAATGTTGTATGAACTAAGAGCAAAAATGTCCAAGTACACAACAGAGTTTGTTCAATTGTTGGAAGGTAGCGATGCCTTCCCTCTTCCTATCCATCTACAAAGTAAATGCCAAACCTGTTACAACCAAGCTTTGTATAGTGCTTGGTCATTTTCCATGCTTGTGTCTGATGTTGGAACCAAATTCTCTTTTTGTGGTAATAGTTATATGGTTGCCAAGTCTAAAATCGATGTTGCAAATATTGGGTTGTTTATCCTTTCATACATGTATTATTTCCTCCCAAACAATCAGTGACACTTATTCCATTTTGTGGTCCTCTTTATAGTTAGTCTGATTACTTGAATGTTGTCAAATACATACATATTATTTTCATGTATAGTATGTACATGAATGGTTATGCTTCTGGGAACTTTAATAGGAAAAACATGTTATATGTCGACGGTCATCCACAAACTCATGTGAACATTGCAGGGTTCATAAATAGTTGCAGGGCCTCATTATTTAGTGCAAATTTTTCCTTTGAGAAACACTCTAATGACAAAGAGTTATTTATGAAAAAGAAGGCATCAAGATTTGTTGTTGTGCATGCAATACGTAGTTTGTCTCCAGGAGATGAATTGTTAATAAACTATAACCTTCATAGACCACCAACTGCTCATCAAAAACACCTTGTGTTGGGTCTACCTTTATATGTCCCCTTGGGGCGTAAGAAAAAGATGATTGAGTAATTTTATTTTTGTATTTTCAATGGAACTAATGTAAATGTATTGCTTAATTCGACACATTAGTTTTAAAAACGTGGTTGGTTGCATGTTACAATTATTACATTAAATATGGGGACCAAGCTCCCTATAACTTCTACACATGGACTTTTGTTTATTTTATCTATTGAGTTTTCGTAAACTATTTTTTATATTTTTAAATTTTAATAATGAACCTTAGCCATTATAAGCCTTGCACACTAGGGATTGTATTAGGGCCTAATATGGCCCACATATTAAAAATAATGTCTTTGCCCTTAAATTTGATGCTTTATGGATTATTCAAGATGCAAAGGGCCCTATAATATCAAATAGGCTCACAAAGGGAATATGAAAAACATCACTTGGTTAAGGATCTCTTAGGATTAATTGTGGAGGACAAATGTTAGTTGTATATTAGTTATTTGATAAGACATATGTATTGATAAAATGATTTTGATTACATGATTACAAAAAATATGAGAATGAATATTAGTAAATGTAGAATTTACATAGAACACTAATGTCATAGGATGCATGCAAATTATGTAAAACTAAAATTTCTAGGAGGGAAAGTATCATATGTCCATGTTATATAATGACTTTATGTCAAATTTTATTTTGTCATAAAAAAACATGGTGGTGGTTGGGACTGATAAACCAATTAATTAAATTCATCATTTCCAAATCATTTGTCAATGTGTTTCATTTTGAAAATATTTTTAAATAGTTTACACAAACTCATCTTTGATGAAATTGCATGCATCTATAGATCTATTTCCATGGATTCAAAAAATATATATTTTTCTATAAATGTTATTATTTGATGAATTGCATATATATATATATATATATAACGTGTATCATAATTTAAAAATACATGACTATTTTTTTGCAATAAAATTTTAACACAAATTGACATTTTTGCCTACAAACTAAAAAAAAAAAATATTAATTCTATTAACACCTTTAATAAAAAAAATTATTATTAATATAAAGTGAGGTGCATTTTATAGTCTAATATGACACTTAACATAAGTCATCCCAATAGAATAATTGAAAAACAAAAAGAACATCCCAATATGGAATATATTTGTACCATCACTAGTCATAAATATAACAATTATAAATGTAATTATGGACAATTATTATAATGTTATCAATAAAATAAATGAGAAAATAACATTTCATAAAAGTATTTTTTCTTTGTAAACATGTTTGATCAACATATTGTATCTTGCTAGAAAGGGATTTGGTGGATGTCTTAATTATAACACAGTGCCAGTCTCGAGAATAACCTAAGATTCATATTGTAGATTTAATAGAAGTTAAGAAGCACATTTGGCAAAACAACCGATGATCCATACGCTTTGTCATCATGCCTTATCGCTAAATATTAAGCATTTCCTTGACACCGGCTTGCTCCTCCATGAGATCTTCACCAGTGTAATTTTAAGAAGTTCATCATGTTTCTTCTTCTCCACAACCATGCGCTCGGCCACTTTCTCATACAGAAGGGGCACATGGGAAACAAACTCTTGCTTTCTCTAATGCTAGTTTCCCTTGTCCTGCTCTCCCATTTCTTCCTCCACATCCTCATCTTCCTCGAATAAGACTGACTTAATGACAATGAAATCGTCGCCCTTGATCATCAACATGGCCTCCCTCTAGATAGACTCAATCCACTTACACTCCCTCAACACTCTGGCCCAAATATCCTCCTCCACGGGCCACTCAAATTTCTCCAAGATATCATTCTTGTCATCCCTGTTGCCATAATAACTAGTGTCAATTCACTTGTAAATCACATACCTAAACCTCCTCTTCTTGGCCTCAGGAGGCTTATTGAATATCTCTTTGATGTCGGGGAGGTATTTCCCAGCTGCATTTGTACAATTGATTGTTGGAAGATGGCATGTTACAATATTTCATCAACCAATTGTACAGGGGCAGCTGGGAAATTCCTCCAAGACATCAAAAAGATATTCGATAAGCCCCATGAGGCAAGGAACAGGTATATGTATGTGATATACAAGTTAATTGATGCTAGTGATTATCGTGATAGGGATGACGAGAATGATATCTCGGAGAAAGTCGAGCGACCCACAAAGGAGGAGATGTGGGCCAAAGCATTGAGGGAGTGGCAGAGGATCAAGTCTATCTAGAGGTAGGCCATGTTGACTATTAAGAGAAGGGACATTGTTTCCATTAAGCCAATCCTATTTGAGGAAGATGATGATGTGGCAGAAGAAATGGGAGAGCGGGACAAGGGAAACCAACAATAGAGAGTGTTAGAGTTTGTTTCCCATGTTCCCTTTCTGAATGAGAAAGTGATCAAGTGCATGGTTATGGAAAAGAAGAAACATGATGAGCTTCTTAGTAAGTACATAAGTGAGGATCTCATGGAGAAGTAGGATGAGGCAAAGGAAATGTTTAATATTTAACGATAAGGAATGATGAAAAATCTTATGGATCATCAATTGTTTTTCTAAATGTTCTTCTTAAATTCTATTAAATATACAATATGGAGCTTAGGTCATTCTTCAGGATGACACGGTGTTATAATGAATACATCCACTAGGGTACTTTCTTATTGAGCAGGGTAAAGGGGCACTGGAAGTTCTGATCGTAGATATTGGTAGTCCTAATTATACCAAAGTAGGGGCCAAGATGACAGACTTGGAAGAAAATGAAGTTGATGTGCCTAGTGCCATAGGAAAGGGACCTAGTTACAGATATTTCTAGGCTACGAAATTCATCCTCATCCTCAAAGAGATATTTGATAAGCCCCCTCAAGAAGAAGAAGAGGAGGTGTAGGTATGTGATCTACCAGCAAATTAAAAAAAGTTAATATTATGGTTATAAAAATGATGAGGACGATATCTTGCAAAATGTTGAGTGGCTCGCGGAGGAGATATGAGGCAGAGCACTGAGGAAGTGGCAAAGGATCGAGTCCATGCACTAAATTATGAGAGGCACTAAAGGATCGAGTGCAACACCAGAGTAAGCCTCTTTCCCCTAAGGTTTTGATTCTAGGGCCCTGCCTTTGCAGCACCTTAGAACCCTTCCCTCTAGCCTTTAAGTCTTCATCCTTTCAAGACCTTGTGCCCTTATCTTGGTTGACTCCATATACCCTAAGGAACTGATATCTAACCTCCAAAGTTGAAGTCTTAGTGTACAAAACCACTCTCAAAACTATAAATTTTGAAACCCTAACTAACAAACTAACTTAATTAGGGCTGATGTCACAGTTGGTTATCTCATCTTGACGCAACAAAAGTTGAATATAAGAAATTGAATGATGATTTGAAGTATTTATTGAGCAAATTGTTGATTGGATACATTGTTAGCTTGATCATCTTGATAGATATTGATGAATTGATGCTCTTTCATAGATAATTGACAAAACATTGATTTCATTTGTATCTACTAGTTTACATTGCTTATTAATTGATATCAGATAGTTATTGAAGTACTAACCCTTTGAGTTATAGCCTGCATATATATATTGTATTGATGTTGTCTTGTTCCGGGTAGGTGTTTTCAATTGGGCATACACTTCATTATTGGTTGTTTAGCCGGACTATCTGACCTAGGTGGTAACCTGTGAGGAGGAAACTTTAACCTTGATTTATACCATAGCCTCTTCAAAACCCCAGGTTGTCGGGGACGTCTCCCCTAGGCTAACCTCCCTAAACAGAAAGAACCTCCCCATTGAGGTGACATTGGGTGGGGAAGGTTCTTGCTACGCAAGTTTGATCTCTATCCTTCAGCCTTTGACCTAAACTACAAACTGTGCGATAACATTTTGGCGTCGTTGCTGGGGAACACTGAGTCAATCTTCCTCAATGACAAATCTTTTGGTAAGCCTTGCCTCAAGGACCTTTCTCTTACAAGCTTAGCTGGCGACTCCACTAGACTTTATTCCCCTATTCTTTGATAGTTTCAAGTAAATTATCTGGTGAATCCATCAATGATGACCCGTAGTGGGCGAAAATATTCAAATCCCTCTGATGTGGCCACCATCACTATAACAAACTCTGCGCCTCCAGTTAATCCTAATCCTCACAAAGGATCTCACTCAGAGAGTTTCAACTGTTTCGACTTTAGCAACATCCAAGGGGGGCTGCATGACCTACCCAAAGATGCAAACTCTTGGCTACCTTTTTTCTCAGGAAAGGGCACCCTTGGAAACTCGCATTGGACCCATTTGTGCGATAGTGTTAATTTTCATTTGGCTGGTCAAGATCACCCAGATGTTTTCATGAGGCTCTTTGCAAGTTCCCTTATAGGAGATGCTAAATTTTGGATTGATGGGTGTCCTAAGGGAAGCATAAAAAACCCTGAAGAACTACAAAAAGATTTTAAAATAAGGTTTTGTGATAGTGAACATTCGCAAGACTCCTTTTCCCAATACTTTAACATTTGCAAAGGACCCTGTGAGAGTATCAGAGATTTCAGTGATAGATTCAACCTTCTCCTCAAAAAGGTCTGGTTAAAGGTGGGCTCAGAACAAGCCATCATCGATCACTTCTTGTCTTCCTTAGAAGGAACCCTGCAATTCAACGTTAAGGACCGATCACCGACAACTTTAGAAGAAGCGCAATACCTGGCCTTTCAAATTGAAAGGAATCTTGATTTTGATGATTACATTCACCAAAGGAGCCTTGCACAAAATTGTGAACTATGGGATCCTGGTAATGAACTTATGGTGAAACTTGAATCTCCAGGAATCCTCCAGGTTGAACTCGCTCCCACCAAAAGGAAATGGAGCCTTTCTCATGAAAGTGTTGTTCCTTCTCAAGAACCCCCTTCAAAAAGGGCCCATCTGGAGGATGAAGTTGAGGTTGTCTCACCCAAAAAAGTTGAACCAAATCTTCCTAAATACTTCTCTCTTTTTATTCACCAGGTGGGACACCCTGTTTCCAGAGTTTGTGAGTTCACACCTTTATATGTCTCCCTCTGAGTCAAAGATTTTCTCCTTCATAACTGTCTCCTGCACCCAAGTGCCACAACCAACATAATGACAGAAGAAGTTATGCATCAACTAGGTCTGAAAATCTCAAGAGAAAATACCAGAGATAATTTCTCAAAAGGAATCATTAACAACCTCGAGGTGGCATTTGACTCCTGCCCCAGTGCTCCTTTCTTGATAAATGTGGTCATCATAGATGATGTAAATAATTTCAGGATTATTCTTCACAAGGACATAATTGAACACTTGAATGGGAGAATTTACAAGAAGCAATCCAAAGCCACTATCCCTCATCCTGAAGGGGGATTTTCCACTGTTTATGATGAGCCTTTCGTTGGCTCACCAGTTGAGACCCCTGATGAGGCAAGTGACCAACTTTTATGCATCAATAGCGGTCTTAATGATTGGTTCATTCAAGAAGGGAAGTTGGATATGAACACCGTTGAAAAGATAGAAGGAATATGGACCTTGGAGTTTGATGGGTCACACTCAAGCTTTGGATCAGGCACTGGAGTAGTTTTAACAGCTCCCTCAGGTGAGATCTTTTACCACTCATACAGGATGGAATTCCGTTGCACCAACAATGTGGCTGAGTATGAAGCTTTGATTCTGGGACTCAATCTAGCAATTGACAAAGGTGTTACAATCTTGGAAGTGAAGGGGGACTCAGACCTCATTGTGTCGCAAGTTTTGATGAGATTTGCCACTAAAAATGAGAAGTTGAAAAATTATCGAGATGTGGCTCAAACCCTTTCAAAATCCTTCAGGAAAGTATCGATCGAAGCCGTTCCTCAAGAAGAAAACCACGTGGTTGATGCTTTGGTTGTCTCAACCTTTACTTTACAACCTTGTGAAGGACCTTTTCATGACCTATGCAAGATGGAGGTTCTTTTTAGACCCTCTGTTCCCGACAATTTGGAGCATTGGAAGGTGTTTGAGGATGATGATCAAATTATCAGATTCATGGAAAATAGCAAAGAATTTACCGATTCGCAAGTTGCTTTCCTGGCCAACTCTATGGAATTAGAATTCATCAACCTGCAAAACAATACCTTACCAAAGGGTTGTATTCCTCTAGAAAACCTTTTTGACAGACATGATGTTTTCAAAGGAAAGAGAACCAATAAGCAAGCTGAGGAAGCCCTAGAATTCAATATCGATACAGAGATGGACCTGAGGATGGTCAAGATAGGAAAGGGGACCACCGAGAAAGAGAGGAAGGAAATACTAGCGCTCATCAGAGAATTTAGAGACACTTTTGCTTGGAACTATGATGATTTAAAGGCCTATAGGGGGGATGTCATCCAGCACGCCATACCTTTGGTGGAAGGAGCCAAGCCATTCCAACAAAAGATAAGGAATATCAACCCGAAGTTGGCAAGCCAGATACAAAAGGAACTCCAAAAGATGGTTGACGCTGGTATCATAGCCCCTATAAGGTGCTCTTCTTGGATGTCGAACTTGGTAGTTGTTCGGAAGAAAAATGGTGATATCTGCCTGTGTGTTGATTTCTGCAACCTCAACCAGTTGTCTTTGAAGGATAATTATCCCCTCCCAAACATGGAACATTTGCTTCAACGGGTCACAGGGGCAGGGATGATGTCTATGCTAGATGTGTTCTCAGGGTACAACCAAGTCTTACTCAAAAGGGAGGACCAACTCAAAACTGCATTCACTACACCTTGGGGAACTTTTATGTACTTCAGAATGTCGTTTGGTCTCATGAATGCAGGTGCCACTTTTTAGAGAGAAATGGACTTTACCTTCAGATACCTTATACAAAATATCATAGAAATTTACCAAGATGACCTCACAGTTGTGTCCAAGGATAGGAAAGATCGTCTCTCCCACCTTAGGATTGTTTTTTAGCGATGCAGAAAGTATGGTATCTCATTGAATCCCAAGAAGTCTGTTTTTGGGATTGACGAAGGAAAACTGTTGGGACACATGGCCTCACCAGGAGGAGTCTCCATTGATCCTGAAAGAGTCTAATCAATAAAGGATGTCTGCCCTCCGGCCAACAAGAAAGCCCTGCAATCTTTTCTTGGAAAAAATCAACTTCATCCACAGATTTGTGCCAAATTTTGCTGAAAGGATAAAACTGTTAAGCACCTTACTGAAAAATGATGTTTCTTTCAGGTGGGGAGATGAGACCAACAGATCTTTTGAACATATCAAAAACGCTATCTCCCAAGCCCCTGTTTTGATTAGTCCTGATTTTTTGTGAGATTACATAATATTTTTGTTTGCATCTCAGGATACTATTGCGGGTGTCCTAATGTTGAAGGATGTTGATAACTACGAACATCCCATAGCCTTTATGAGAAAATTCCTAAGAGACTCAGAGTTAAACTACTCCATCACAGAGAAACAAGCCTATGCCTTGGTCAAATCCCTCAAACACTACAGGAACTACATCGGTTACAATAAAATCAAGGCTTATGTTCCGTACCCAGCTGTGAAGGACATTTTATCACAACAAGACTGCATGGGTACTCGAGGAAAGTGGGTTTCCAAAATCTAGGAGTATGACTTAGAAATAAAACCCACCAAGATAATAAAGGGACAAGGTTTGGCCCAAATGTTGACTGAAAGCAATCAGGAAGCCATACAGATGGGTGAGAATGAGCAAGTAAATGTAATAATCAGTGAACTAGAACATGACAAGTGGTATTCTCATATCGTTTATTATCTAAAGAACTTGTCTTGCCCTGATCATTTGGTGGATTACAAGAGAAGGGATTTGAGATTGAAGGCTATGAAATACTGCTTGACTGAGGATGGACTTGGATGGAAGAATCCTGATGGCGTTATACTTCGATGTGTAAACAAGGAAGAGGCAAAAAAGATATTGGAAGAATTGCATTCCGAGCATTGTGGTGGACACTTTGTTACTCGTACTACTGCTCATAAAATCTTGAGGGCCGGTTATTATTGGCCAACACTCTTTTCAGATACTTATCAGCATATTCGATCTTGCCAACCTTGCCAATACTTCTCCGACAAACCGAAACTCCCAGCACAACCCTTGAAATCGGTGGTAGTAGAGGCACCCTTTCAGCAATGGGGTTTGGATTTTGTTGGTGAATTCAAAGACAATTCAAGTAATGGATATCGGTGGATCCTAACAGCTACAGGCTATTTCATTAGATGGGTTGAATCAATTGCTACAAAAAAGGCCACCAAAGAAGTAGTCATGAATTTCTTGGAAGATCAAATCATAACTAGATTCGACGCCCCTTCCAAGATCACTACAGATAATGCCAAAGATTTTAGCTCCTACGCTCTGGTAGAATTTTGTTTCAAATATGGCATTACCCTGTCCCGTTCCTCAAACTACTACCCACAAGGAAACGGATTGGTAGAATCAACCAACAAGAACCTCATGAATATTCTAAAAAAGGTTGTCGGAGAAAACAAGAAGTCATGGGATAGCAAAATAAAATATGCGATATGGGCAGATCGAATAACAACAAAAATTTCCACAGGGAAAACTCCTTTTGAGCTAGTGTATGGACTTGAAGAAAAACTTCCTGTGAACCTCCAAATCCCTATCCTTCGGTTTACTCAACAATACGCCACAGATGCAAAAGCAATCCAAGGAAGGATCAATCAGCTGATAGAACTAGATGAGACACGGAGAGGTGCCTTGGGTCAAATGACGAGAAACCAAGAAAAGATAAAGAACACCTTTGATCTCAAATCCAAGGAAAGAAATTTTGCTAAAGGAGATCTTGTCCTGCTGTGGGATAAAAGAAAAGAGAAACCTAGCATGCACAAAAAATTTGATAGCCTATGGGGAGGCCCTTATAAGATCGAGAGTTGTGCAGGTACGAATTCTTTCAACCTGGAGACCATGGAAGGAGAGGTTCTGAAACTGCCAGTAAACGCTTTACATATCAAGCGTTATTACCCTCCAGACACATGACTCCATAGGTAAGTATAGGTAGGTAGGCATTCTTCCGTGTATTATACCATTTGCATTTCATATTAGTTTGTTTCCTCACTTGCATATTGATTGTTTTATTTCAGTCAT
>ML783965.1:1010595-1047400 GCA_009831015.1 Picea engelmannii | reverse complement strand
AATTCACTCACACTTGTGAGGTCTGATTTTTGCGCCCTTCTTGGGTATATTTTCTTGCTAAGTGAGGCGCACTTGTTATTGGAAGGATATTTTTGGCATCTTGTGGCATTTCTCTCCAAGGAAGGTTTACAACTAGGGTTTGCTTGTGCTTTCTTCATGATATGTAAGTGATTTTCTTGCAAAACTTCTTAATTGAATGGTTGTAGGTCTAATTTCTTGCATTTTCTTATTAAATTGTTGATTTAAAAACCTTAGGTAACAAGCACACAAGTAGGTCATTGTTACATGTCCCCTTAGAGAGAGATTTTTTCAGCCATTAAAGAAGAGGGATTGAGCCTAGCCTTTGCTACTCATCTTGCTTCTTCCCTTAAGCTAGCGTTGAAGTTTGTAGGTTGAAAGAGGGTGACGTCCTAGGCCTAGGTTATCTACACCTAGGGCCATCATCTTCTAGGGTTTGAAAGCCTTGTCCTTACAACACTTTCTCCCTTAGACCTATCATTTATGCTAGCCGTTTTTCCAAGTTGACCTAAAGAAGGAGGAAAGAGCACGAGACCTTGCTTAAGCAACATCGGAGTGAGCCTCTTTCCCCTAGGGTTTTGATTCTAGGGCCCTGACTTTGCAGCACCTTAGAACCCTTCCCTCTAGCCTTTAAGTCTTCATCCTTTCAAGACCTTGTGCCCTTATCTTGTTTGACTCCATATACCCTAAGGCACTGATATTTAACCTCCAACATTGAAGTCTTAGTGTACAAAACCACTCTCAAAACTATACATTTTGAAACCCTAACTAACAAACTAACTTAATTAGGGCCGACGTCACAGTTGGTTATCTCATCTTGACGTAGCAAAAGTTGAATATAAGCAATTGAATGATGATTTGAAGTATTTATTGAGCAAATTATTGATTGGATACATTGTTAGCTTGATCATCTTGATAGATATTGATGAATTGATGCTCTTTCATAGCTAATTGACAAAACGTTGATTTCATTTGTATATATTGGTTTACATTGCTTATTAATTGATAACATATAGTTATTGAAGTACTAACCCTTTGAGTTATAGCCTGCATATATATATTGTATTGTTGTTGTCTTGTTCCGGGCAGGTTTTTTCAATTGGGCATACACTTCATTATTGGTTGTTTAGCCGGACTATCTGACCTAGGTGGTAACCTGTGAGGAGGAAACTTTAACCTTGCTTTATACCTTAGCCTCTTCAAAACCCCAGGTTGTCGGGGACGTCTCCCCTAGGCTAACCTCCCTAAACAGAAAGAACCTCCCCATTGAGGTGACGTTGGGTGGGGAAGGTTCATGTTACGCCAGTTTGATCTCTATCCTTCAGCCTTTGACCTAAACTACAAACTGTGTGATAACAGGTCAAAGAGTCTATATGCGAATTAAAGGCCAAAGAACCTAGAATTGTAATATTTATGTATACCTGTATGGTGTTGTGCATTGAGGAAAATGCAGAAATAAGGGGGAGAAAAATGTAGCATCCCTAGTTTTAATCCCATGAATTATAATGAAATTACATGCAAATACGATTTAGGTTGATTAGCTGATATGTTTTGGGCCAGAGAACTTGTATTAATCAATATGGCCAAGGGTCGAGCTATGTATATTGCACATTGTAATGATTAATAAAAATAAATCATTGGTTGTGATATGAGAGGGATAGTAACGAAGGGGGGCTATGATTCCACGAGAGAGGGGACTAAAGGGGGTCCAAGGGGTTCCACATGCCTAATAATCCAAGCCATTTCATTATTAATGTTTACCTCATATGAATGATCAAAATAACCATTGAATGCTAGTGGTTGGTGGGAAAATTCATCTCACTAATTTATGTCAACATGGGTTGAGTACAACCACTTTTGGGGAAACGTGAGAATCAAAGCTTGCATGAGAGAAAAGCAAATTCAAGTGGGTTTTTGGGACAGTTTTTACAAGCATGTTTTGGGCAGCGATAGGGTAGCTTGGTGTTGGAAAAAAGCACCAACCAGATTGTGTATGAAAACAACCATGAGAGAGAGATGGGTTTTGTGTCAATAATTAGGATGTATGTATGTATGTGTATGACATCTAGAGAAAAATCACTCAATATCTCATGGGTGTCTTCTGCGAACACTCCATTATAACAACTAAGATTCCTGGAGTCCCCAATGGTGATATTTCCTAGCCAAACTTGTGTTGGATCCCTAGAGGGAAGTGGGATAGCCCGAGGGATTGCATGGTAGAGAAGGGGATCCCATTCCTTGGGTTGTGCGGGTTGAGGGGAAAGAGAGCTAGCAGATTGGAATTATCGTAGGAGTTAGAACTTGGGTTTTGGTTGTTTTGTGTGGATAGTGGACAACCAAGAGGTATAGACCTCCTTGTGGACTCATAACCCTATCTTGGGGGTAGTATGTTGTTGATATTAATGGTAAAATAATTCTATGGCTGGGGGGAATGCCCTTCATACAAAGCCAATTGGCTCTCCCATTAGAATATCAGTGTTTTGTTCTATTTTGTTGTGTTAGTTCTATTGTGTAAATGTTTTATTGAATGTTGTGTTTGTTGAATGGTTGAATTCATGGATTCTTAATATGTTGTTAGATGCATAAGTAATTTGGGCATGTTGCTTGTTGTTCAATCTATTTGCATTAGGGCATTTTTAATCTAGTTTTTATCAGTGGGTATTTTACATATTGAGTGTCTAGATGGTTATTGAGTGCAAACACCACATTGAAAAATTAGTTAACATGAAATATCGTTAAAAAACATACTAAATATATTAGAATATTGCATGTCATTTTGCATTTATATTATCATGGTTAGAGAAAGGAGTGAGTTAATAAGTGGATAAACCCAACCTTCCTAGCAAGCGCCTTTTTTTATGACAAGGTAAAGTTCCACCCTAATCTGCTCAATTTTTTTTATTGGGTTGTCTTATAATGGGAAAAAAACGCTAGGGTAAAAGTTTCATGGTTGAAGTACCCATTAATTAGGTGGATTATGATTTTCAACAAAATTATTGCTTGATTCGAGGGGAAATGTCCTTTGAAAAGGAGGTAAGTTTGTCCACTTATTAACTTACTTTGTTAGTGAAATATCACTTTCAATGAGGAAGATGTAACATGTACCACATTGTTTTTAGTAACTATACATACAACATAAACCTAAGCAACCTATAAATAATTCAATTATTAATACTAAAATACGTTATTTTCACTATTATTATGCATTATGTTTTTAATTTTTAACATAAAATTTCCAGTAGAAAAGAGATGAGTTTATCTACATATTAACTTATTGTGTTAATGAAACATCACTTCCAATAAAGAAAATATAACATGTACTACATTGTTTTTAGTGATTATACATACAACATAAATCTATGCAATATGTAAATGATTTAATTTTTAATACTAAAATACATTTTTTTCACCATTATTATCCATTGTTTTGATGGTATTAGGTTTTCTCTAATACTACCTCCACCCCCACCCTCATATGAGGGTGGGGGTGAGGGGTAGTATTAGAGAAAACATATTATGAGGGTGGGGGTGAGGGGTAGTATTAGAGAAAACATATTATGAGGGTGGGAGGTAGTCTTAGAGAAAACATATTATGTTTTCTCTAATATTAACCCTCACCCCATGTTTTCTCTAATACTACTCCCCACCCCCACCCCCACCCCTCATATAGTGTAAAGGCTTGCATATGGTCCAATTTCACTAATTAATCCTAAAGTTCATTGTCTTTACTATCATTTTACATGCCCTTAATATAAATATCTTGTGTTGAGTTTAACTAAAATAGATATGGACCATTGATTTTGATGATTGAAATAAATTTTTATGTCGACTATATAGATATATTAGCTATATTGGTTTCACTCAAATTAATGTAAAGGCTTGCATATGGTACAATTTCACTAATTAAATCCTAAAGTTCATTGTCTTCACTATCATTTTACATGTCCTTAATATAAATATCTTGCGTTGAGTTTATATACAACAAATATGGACCATTGATTTTGATGATTGAAATAAATTTTTATGTTGACCATGTAGATAGATTAGTTGTATTGGTTTCAACATAGAATCAAGGTAAAGTTGGTGCATTAACTTCAATAATGATATCATTCAAAATTGTATACGGTCGAGTTGCCCATTAACTTTAATCATTTCAAAGTGGAATCAATAAAATATTGAAAAATATCACATTTAAAAATTAAATTTCAATGGTTTACATCCTAAAATGATAATTTAATTCAAATATATAAAATTTAATGTTAAAATTCAAATATAAAATATGTAATGTTAAAATTTACATATTAAATAATACAATACCATTAGTGATTCTATTAATCTCCTCTTTAAATAAAACAAGGTTATCTTTTTTCCAAGGAAATATAATCAGAGAAAATTCTTTGAATACTTTTTCATGTTCCATGCATGGTAAGTAGGGTGAATTGTTGGTCTTGATTATGGGGCCTCACTTTATGGGAATCAAGAGAGTCAAACACGTAACCAACGACAAGCATGATAAACTCACGATCTAGCTCTAGACCAATTGAACTAACTCTCGAAACTTAAATAAATCAAAGTTACTTTTTTTCCAGCAGAAAATTACTCAATATATTAATATATGTTGTTCTCAATATACAATCATGTCTTGCTAATAAAACCACCCTCCAGAAAATTATGTGAACTGTGATCAACAAATAATCAACAAGTCCAAAATTTTAAGAAGAACAACAAAGAAAGTACAACCCACTAAAAAAGATACAGAGTGTGTACAAACTAAGTCTAATGTCCTCCACAACAAAAACTATCCAAAATTTAGATTACAAAGATCCAGTATTGAATATTGACCAAATAAAAACACAGTATAAAGTATCAGAGCCGATGAAACAAAAAGAGAACCGGTCCATCAACTAAGTCGATCATGGATAGAGACGTAAAGAAAGTGGGGGGCCCTCATGGCCATCCTGCCATTTATTGTAGTGAATCCTTCCTTCCGTAACCAGTAATGCAAGTTTTGATAGAGCATCCACCTCCATATTCTCTTCTCTGTATATATGATCAAACTTGATGACAGTAAAGAGAGAAATGAGTTCTCTAATCTTTGTCATCCAACCCATAAGTGAGGTTACTTGTAAACTGCAGAAGTGGTTTATCCAGTCTATGACAATCTTTAAATCCCCCAGGACGTGTAAATGTGCAATGTTTAACCGATGTGTTAAAATTAAAGATGCCCATACCCCAAAAAGTTTTGCACTGGTGTTTGTGCCCTACCCACAGTTTAAAATCCATCTAAAATTACTTATATTACACTCAAATAATAATAATAAAAAAATTATATTGGATGCTCTCCAAAAATGACTTCAACACGATATTTCAAATTACGAAAAAACACTTATATTCATACACTAATATAAAGATATTGTTATATATATATGATGATTATTGGTTCTTTTAGACTTAAAATGTATAATATAAGGATATTGTTATATATATATATATATATATATATATATATATATATATATATAAAAGATGATTATCGATTCTTTTAGATTTAAAATATATATGATATACATTTGATCAGTTTTTTTTTTTAAGATTTAAAATATACATATTTAATAAACTAGAAAAAAATATAACTTTACTACCATCCATTTACAATTTTTTATAATTAATCCATACTATCAAGTACTTTTAAGTCATAATTTAAGGTTTGGTACTTCGACTTAGGATGGATAATAAAGTATAACTCAAAGCGATTACTCTACTACCCACCGGGCTTCACACTTGCCCCAAGGTCCCGAGGGGTGGCATTTGAAAATTACACATGTTATACATTATAAAGGAAAGCATTCACACACCTTCAACATTGTGACTAGTGAGTGATTCATTCTGAAAACAATATACAAAATTAATACACTACAATCTTGACTAATGAATGATTCATGTTGAAAATATTATACAAGATTAATACACTACAATCTCATTGTGAAAAGCTCATAGCATTAGATAATCTCATTTATAGTTTGTAACTATGTTACAAGGAATTAATCGCACTGAGCTTGGTCATTATAGAGTTGTCTTATCGCATTTGCAATTATTTAGCATATTTTCAAAACTGGGAAGGAAACAATGTAGGGAGTACGGGTGGATATATAGTTAATTTTTATATATATTAGGGAAGTTAATTTTTATATATATTAGGGAAAGAAATATCAAAAGGAACCTGAATGGATATTTGGTAGAAAGGGAGGTTTAGAAAATTTGTTTTGGATGTTATATTTTCTATTTTTGAAAATAAAATGATTGTATTTTTTCCATTCATATTTATTGAAAGAGTTATGAAATTTAATTGAACAAATTGTGAAATCATGTTTGTTTAATGAATTTGCTTTCCACAAACCCACTGCATTAAAGAGACACCATAGGAGAAGCCCATGACCTCCCATGTTGATACATTTCATGTCATTCACCATTCTCTATTAATCTTAAATATTATTGCTCTCAACCTTCATGAATCAATCAATGCAAAATGAAAGAAATAAATAATTTTTACTCACTAAAACTACTCAACATAAATGTTGAAAGAAATTTTAGCTATAATTAAGATGTGATATATTCATAACCTAAGGCAAACATTAAGTTAACAAATTTTAACCTATAAAACACAAATACCTCAACCTATACATGAAGTAGATGGGCACATTATTAAATATACTTCTTGTATATGCATGTCCTCTATTCACATCATGTTAACATTATTAATTATTGTCTTTCTTCAAATGTAACTCATGAACATGCTCACAATGAATCCATATAAACCAGATAAATAAAATATATGTATAACATTTACTATGTTTCAAACATACTATCAAATGCCCCTATGTGGGAATGGCATTGCAAATTGTGACATGCACCATAAAATACCATTATTTCCCAACAACAATATAATCATTATCTATTTTATTGGGAAAAAGGAAATTTGTAAAATATATATTACATGGATGAGTCGCAACCCTTTAAGGAAAGACACACAATCCTGCATATCTATACTCTCCCTCCCTTATAAAAGTCACACTATTGTTGGGTTGTTTGATTGAATGTACACTACATCTCAATCTATCTACTTCCCATAAGTTGCATTCGAATCTAGCTACATTTGATGTGAGTTATAATGTGGAAACCCATTTGTCGGTCATTGAAATATTGTCATCTATGGACTTCTTGGGAATAGGTAGTGCGAGGTTCTGACGGGTGCAAAGCATTGAGATTGTAGCATACAAGAAATGGAATAAGTATGCAAAGCATTGGGATGGTGGACTACAAGAACTAAATTAGGCACAGGATAATAAAAAAAATCTTCTGCGAGAGTTTTTAAATTTTTTTGGAAGCATTATTCATTCTTAAAACAATTTTGTTTATGATATTTATTGATTTTTATAAGTACCGTATGCAAAGCAAGAACATTGATGATGCAATGTTGTCATGTTACAAATTGAAGAATTTACTCCCAAGAGACAATATGTATGTGATATCATCGACTCTTATGAAGAATCCGATGTAATATTTCAAAATGTAAGATGTTGTGATCGATGGGGCTTGTAATCATCTTTTGTCATCACAGTGTTCCTTTTTAGTTGAAACAAAATATTCAAAGCAAACTAGATAGAAATATAATTGGGTAAAGAAAACAAATAGAATCAAAATTGGGAAATAAAAACAATAAGCAAACCTTCATTGATATCCATAACTGAGATCAATGTTCACTTGCCTCTTCGAGGGGGAAACCTCCAATTGTATAGAGGTCCAAATACAATAATATTCACTTAGCAACCAATTAAATAACTTCTACTACTATATATAGATTCTAATTGACCAAAACCCTAACCACCTAGTGGAGCTCCATTAATAAGGCTTCAACCACTAACTAGAAGAATTTTTTAATGAGGCCACTTACACTTATTGATTTCACAGTCTACTACATTGTGGGCTTGATTTAAAAAAGATGGCCTCAATACATTAAGTACCAACATACTCTCCTAACTAGGGGAGTTAAGGTGGGACCCTAACAATCGTTGGTTCCATATAAAGTAGAGCCTTCGCTACAAAACAAAGAAACATTCTTTTGAGCATCATTGTCCATGTGGATGTTCACTGGTGGTTGCTTTGGTTGTTAACATTGTTGATAGTATAGTTGTTTTCAAGCACATGGTGAGAGATTGATAAACATCTTCAATAGAAGCAATACTATCAAAATCTTAAAACAAAGGAAATAATGGTGCAATTACACATAGTATACACAAGATTTACCTTGGAAACCCTTAATCTAGAAAACAATGTAGCTCAAATCCATGCCTCTATATCTCATTGTATTAATTTAACTGTTCATAATACAATATTTAGGTATTCCCTAGGGTCAATCAAACCTTAATCCACTAACTAAGATTAGATTACAATCCTAATCTCTTAACCAGGATTAGATTACAATGGGTTTAAAACCATGGATTGAAACCACTCAAAAAACTCAGAAATACCCCTATAATGATCTCTAAAACAAAGGAGCCAATTTTTTTTACTCTAGGCCCCACAAAAATGTGTGGGGCATATAATCTATACTTGCAAAAAATACAACACATCCATCAAATGGCTCCCATCTTTAAATAGGGTGCACGTGCTGCTACGGGGAGGTGGAAGCAGAAGGGGGCTATTAGGTCCAACGATGATGATCTAGGGTTTCTTGCATAAAGCATCGTTACAAGGGTGATGAGGGCGATAGAAACATACATATCATTTTTGAAGGAGGAAGAGGAGAAAGACTCTCTGGTAATATTGGGGATTATTTTTAGGATTGAGAGTGTTAAAATAGTAGATTCAATAATTGGTGAAGAACAATCCAAATAGGTATAGAACCCTCGTCACTAAAGTCATTGTAGAAGCCACAACGACTATTAAGACCACACAATATCATCTTAACTTTGATGCCTCCTAGTACGTGGTCTATAAGGACACATTTAAAGAAGGTGCAAATGTGGAACATATGCCCTACAAACACATCTCTATAATGAGCATTGTATTCTCCCAAGGCTCCATCAACACAATATATTTACAGTAGCAAAGGACAACAAAGTTAATTTTCTATCGATTCTGAAGGCATTGACAAGAGTGCAAACATAAATATAGCATAACCTCCTAACAATAAAAACACTGATATGAATAGTGATGGCATGATTCGAAATAATTCCAATGGATATTTAAGCTAATTCAATCCTTAAAATTGAAGACAACAATGAAGAATTCCCAAATAACATTCAAGTAATTGACTTGTCATCTTAAAAAGAAACCTTAAAACCAAAAACATGTGGGAAAAAACACATAATCAATAAACTTTCAATAAACAGATAATGAATAAGTTTTTACCTTCCCCTCCCCTCCTCTCCTCTCCTCTCCCCTCCCCTCCCCCCCCACATTGTGGGTGATTAGTTTTCACAAACAAAAGGTTTAGATCAACGAGGTTGAACAACACCTCTTCCTTGAACAACACCTCCAACATAATGACTTAAACCACCACCCAAACCAACCCAACATCACACTTTTCTAGATTTTATTTTTTTATGCCTTCCCAACTAATTTTATTTTTTATGCCTTCCCAACGAAGTTAACATTACATTGGATCGAGGAAGTTGATGGGTCTATTGACTTTCTCACTAGGGCATTTCCAGATCAACGAACTTATCTACCAAGCACGAGACACTCCACAAGTGCGTGATTTTTAGTTGGAATAATACATTCCCACTTAATTCCAACCCCATATTATATGCATTTGACCCCACATTCCCGTTCAAACTAATACATTCCCACTTAATTCCAACCCCATATTATATGCATTTGACCCCACATTCCCGTTCAAACTAAAACACTACATGTGAAACAACTAACTTCCGTGACACCAACTCTATGACACACAGAGCATATGAACAATTCATCAAGATTCTGCTTAGGAAACATGTATTTCTTTTTAAATTTTAGGGATAATTGAATGACGTGTTGGTTGCACGTTACTTATTCAAAAGGAACCAGATAAGCATGACATAGCAAAATTAAAATAAGGTTTGGAAACGCTTTGGCATGCCTTTGAAGTAGGGTTGGAATTTTAAAATTAAAAAAGTTCATTAAATTTTACAATTTCGAATATTATAAGGTGTTTGTTAAACTTTCTATTTTTTGGTTTTTTGGTAGGAATTGGTCGGAATCGGGAGATGTAAATTTGGACAAAATTTCTATTTTCTGTTGTTTAAATTGTATTTCTGAATGCATAAATGGAATCAGTGTGTTGAAAAATCCATGGAACACTCTGATTATACAAACTTCAAATCTGCCGATCCAATCTTTCATCACCAGATTTTGAGCAAAATCAAATTGACTCCCAAAAAAAATAAAACTTTTAGACTACTCTATATTATAATACTTGTTTTGTTTAATAATTACATGATATTTTACTAACAAATTCACCAAAAATAAACAATTTACCCGTGAAATTCTATGCCTACTTTACCCATCAAATTCCATCCTTCCATCCATGCTGGGAAGCACCATTGAGTGGTTGATCACTCAGTTGAGAATTTCGTGCGTCACAAAGCAGCAGCATGGAATCTTCATTTTTCAAATCTCAAGGCCCTGGTCCTGCCACGTCATCCAATAACGCTTGCTGAGACTATGCTACGTGTATCATTATGATATGAACACGTGGACAGTTTGAGAAGATGAACCGCTTTCTTAATGTTGACCAACAGCATTTGACAAGGCAATAAACACAAGGAGATTTGAATTGAAACCGTAGCGGCTCAACGTGTACAGTCGCCATTTCGTAACCGCATAACGCAACAACTGTTTTATATACATCTCACACCAAAACACGAGGGGCAGGTGGCAGTTGAGTCATCATTTACAACCTTCGGAACCTGTCAAACTTAGAAATTAATTCAGAAGCTTCCGGATGATTCCAACTGTAAGTCTGCCAGTATTGCAGTTGACTTTTCCTCTGTGGAAATTGTGGGCTGGACCAGGATTAAGAAATTGGTCAGTGTTGCTTCGTTTTACAGTATTCATCCTACCAGGCTACCACTGTTCTGTGTTTTTGATGAGTGAATGATACCTAAAGTTAGTTACAGAAAGCCCAACCAAAAAATCCATCAATGACAGTTAGTTACAGAAAGGCTTAAGCAAGAAAGCAATCAATGAACCTGGTGGAGATGATTATGGAGCATAACTTTTGGGTCCAACTGACTGAACTTGCTGAGCAAATTCCATGGCTGGTCACTTTTGACATTTATGTTTTTGCAGAGAGAAAAGAGCATGACAACCAACCGGTATTTGGGCATAGCTTCTGCTTTTCAGCCTCAGCATTCTCCTCCATTATTATTCATTACTGTGACAGCACAGCAGGGGTTGACCTACTTTTCCATTATCAACTTCACAGGAACTAAAGCAAAATTAACAAATTGCAGGAACCCTACCGGAGAGATCCATCCATGCTTTCAATTTTAGGTGTAGAAAGTCATTCTACAGCTACACAGCGTAGTCGTATAGGAGAGATGTCCATGTAACAGTTCTACAGCTACACAGCGTAGTCGTATAGGAGAGATGTCCATGTAACAGTTTTACAGCTACACAGCGTAGTCGTATAGGAGAGATGTCCATGTAACAGTTCTACAGCTACAGAGTATGGGAGAGATGTTCATGTAACATAATACATTAAAATAATAGTAAAAAATCCACAAAATAATAAATTAATAATAAAATGAAATCAATGAGGTATCAAATCTCTAGATGTGCAAACTTTTAACCTTTATTCAAGTTTTGCATTCTAAAAAAGGTTTTCACTTGCCATTGAATCCCTCTCCCCACTTTATATATCCAAGGTTAAAATGGATCTATAATGATTATAACGTTTTGAGATAAACTTGTATTAAAGGGATTGAAGGTATTTGTATTAATGGGATTGAAGATCCCAAGCGACATCTTAGTCTTTACTAAGTCATTAGTCTTTTTCAGTTCTGGTACTGATATAGATATTTTGATACTTATCTAAAGTCTATTTCTGAGTATATCATAGACAGTTTTATACTTATCTAAAGTCTATTTCTGAGTATATTATAGACAGTTTTATTACCCAGATGCTTCAGATTTTGTTTTTATGAAGACATCTTCTAGATCTTTTTGGTCTTTTTTCCATGTGAATGAGAATATTGTATAAAGCGATTGGTGTATTGTTTCCTTGCCTCTCTTTTTTGGGACAGTTTGTCTCTTGTATGGATCCTGGTCATAAACTTTGAAGATGTAAACAAATTATATTTATAATATAATTAAGCAAATTTTCTATTGGCAAAAAAAAAAGATAAACTTGTATCAAACATTAAATTTCTAAATAAATTTATAACTATGAAAACTTTAATAAATAAAAATAAATTTATATTAATTTATATTAATTTTTAATTTATTTTTATAACATATATGAGATAATAAAATTCAGATTAATAATCTATTATTTTATTAAAATAATATACATATTTTCTAAATATAAATTTATAAAAAAAATTATATTAATCATTATACATCCTTTCATGCATAAACACAAACTTCAATAATAAACTAAATTCTAAAAAAAATTAAAAATATTATTCATAGAAACTGACAAGAGATTCACATAAGTGACAAGGATTACTTGGAGACTACTATGCAAACTATCATAATGATAACTTACTATGCAAATCATCGTAATGATGACGATTTAATGATAACAAAACTGTCATCACTATTAGAATGCTTAAGCTAGAAAATGATATCATACTTACAAGAATAATGAGCCAAAAAATAATTAATAATAACGGATATTGAATTTTTTTTTGTTTTTAATGTTCTTCTTTAAAAAAATAAAAGACGTTGAAGCATTGTAAGTAAAGGATTTGAAATATGTTATAACTTTACTCAATAAGATAAGATGGTTAAAGAGGGATTAAAAATATTCATTTTGCTTATATTTAAAGGGAATACAAAAATAGCTTAAGGATAGGAGGGATTATGGAGCATAGATGATTTTAGGGGTTAATTTTCCATTTTTTTTTTCAAAAAAAAATTCACCAATTTTCATTTTTTCTAAAAATGATTCACCGAAATTCCATATAATAACATTATTTTACTTTAAAAATCGCCAAATTTTTATAGAAACTATATAAAATCCATAGAAATTTGAATATTTTTACAAAACTATCACCAAACATTCTACATTTTGGATATTAAGGACTAGTAAGATTAGCCCATGTTTCTACATTTTAATATCAATTTTCATCCTTAAAATCATCCTTGTCATGGAGAAAAATGTGAGCAAATGGGAAAGAAAAAGGGCAAAGGAGATAAAGGGCATTAAAGCACTCCCCCAATAACCATTACCTCGCACTTAGGCACATAATATAAAATAATTTAGACAACAAAGACAAAAAACTATGATGTTGTTTTGTCCATTTCCAAAAGGCCTTCGACACCATCCCTTGGGAGAAACTATGTGAGAGGTTGAGAAAATTAGTGTCCTAAGTGGTTGGAGAGCAGTGATGCACATGTTATACACATAGGTAAAGGACAAAATCAAAACTCCATCGGATCTTTCAAAGGGAATCAAGATTGAATATTTAGTGGTAGCTTCGCTACCTCACCTAGAAAGCCTTTGCATGTCTTGCTTTTCCTTGATGAAGTATTGCTTTAACATAGGTGAATTGGAAATGAATTGTTTCTATAATGCATTGATCTATTTTGTTGTTGAAGAATGATTGACAAGTAACCAATGGACTAAAGATTAAGTTGATGGCAGTGCTAGTCGACTAGTATGTAACTGGTTGTAACCATTTCTTTGAGGACTTGTATCTAAACCTCATGAGAATGACCAAGTGGATGGGTAAAGTCTATATTTGAAGCATCATGTGTACAACATTTGTATACCACATCATCAATAATCATTGACCTTATTTTTTTCATTTAGATAGTTGGCACTAGTTACTTAAAGAAGGTGAATCACTCCTCAATTGCAAAGCCCTGAAGCATTAGAACATACCATATCCAGTTCTTGATGAGTGAATGCATGAAGATGGATAATTCTTTTTAGTGAAAATGACAATCAAAATTTGGCATTTTACATCATTTTTAAATTGAAACCCTCAAACTCATATAAGCCTTGTGAATTTTGATGTGCAGTTAAAAAATAATTTGTAGGGAATTGTGTTGTCTTTCTAGCAATATTTTTTTCAAACATATTATTGTCATTTAATGTGCCAAATTTTCATTTAATTAAATGCTTGTCCTTGCAAATTTATGGAAAAGTTAAAAGAAACTTTTGTTCACATCAACTAATTCAATGTTCAATGTATATTTTTCAAAAGCAAAATACACAAGCATGGTATAGCAGATCCCACATTCTTTTGGAAAAAAATATATTTATTATTTTTCAAATCCAACAAATTAATATTTGATTACATTTTATTTTCCTTTGTGTTCATGTCAACTTTTTCCCTACTGTTTATATACATTGAAAAATGAAAAATACATTTTTGAAGTGGAGACATCCATAGGATCCCACATATTTTTTTTATAAATTTTCCAATGTATAGTTTTTTGCTACTAATTTTTCTTCAAGCACCTTTGGAAATGTGGAAAAAGATTTAAGAATAAGTTTTAAAAGAAAATAAATGAAAATTTTAGTATGAAATCAAAACTTTGAAAATGATATGTCATTGGATAGAGTATTCATTGACGAATACATTGGCATAAACTACACCACCTAAGATGAAAGAGATGAATGGGTTTCATCCCCTAGAAGTTGGAGATACAAAAAATCCTACAACAAGGATGATAGATTTTTGGATTTTAAACCCTCAATCTAAGGTTTAGCAAGGATATTCAAAATACCTCAATTGAGGTCCTTGCGGATTAGTAAAATTAGTTCAATTAAGGTAAAGGCCTTCATGGATAGTTAAAAAGGGACCTTGGTTGAGCTCTATATCTCGATGGAGGGCTTTCTCAACCTAATCTAACACTTGGATCGATAGTTTTTTGTGTCTGTTAAGAACTCTCGATTGAGGGGTTGTTTAAGTGCTTGATTGGGGTCTTAATATCTTGATTGAGTGCTTAAAATTCCTTAAACAAGGGTATGAAAAACACCTTTTTCATTCTCTCCCTTGTCAAAAAGTGTTTCCCAGTTTCATGGATTCACCCTCATATAAAATCTACTTAAATGTGGACTATAGACAATATAAGGATCATGTGAGAGAAAAGAGAGTTCGATAGTTCAAGGGCTTAAAGGATCAACTTGGAGATTGGATGATCAATTAAGAAATTAGATCAATGGATCCCAATCAACTATGGAGATTTTTTGCAGACCATAGGATAAGAAATTTCCTTGAGGGAAGGATAAACCTCTTACATTGTTACCAAGAGTATCAAACACTATAAATGCAACTTTATGGATGTGGAATCCCAAAGGCGATGCATGATTGCAAATGTAAATATTCATGGTCAATGTCTTTCTAAGATGGACAATAAATGGAGTTTATTAGCCATGAGGGTTATCCTTAAAAATATATGTATATTGTGTGTGAATTTTTTTTTTGTGTATAGTCATTGTTTTAGTTTCTATTGCTGATTAAATATTAAATAGTAGAACTATATAGATTTGCACATACATAACAAGAAATGTTATGTTGAAATAGATTTTGTATTTTTGTTTAAAGAATATGTTTTGAATGTCATTGGGTGATTTTAACTTGTCCACTCGAGATAGGTCAATCATGAAGTAACCTTTATGTTCACTCATTTTGACACCCAATATCTTTAGAGATGTCCAAAAAATGTTTGATAGTGTATTATATTGATATTTTCAACCTTCTAGAGGAAGGAGGTCTCACCCCATGCATGTTTGATGCTACCTTTAAAGAATGTATATAGTAATAGAAAATGATAGTGGTGCATGGTTCATGAAACAATTCATTATTTATGAATTATATCAAGTACACAAGAAAAGGTAATCTGTCATAATATAGAAATAGTACAAGTACATCATCCATGTAGGGGAGAGTCCCAAAGATATGCACAGAACTAGTAGTTATCTCCATTAGAATAGTAAAATATAAACTACTATGATACATTGTTATGGTGTCATTTTTAATGTCATAGTGTGTGTTTTTATTGCAAAAACAATTCAAGTTTGGATGACACTAGAAACAATGTAATTGGGGGCATCATGTTTTGTGTCACATTTTCTTCAAGACAAGTATCATTTTGTTCAACATGCATCCTTTCCAACATTATCATAGTGATGATATGGGTGTCTATGAACTAAACACATAATCTTATGAGTGTCATAGATGTTAAAAACAAACATGTTTAGCATCACATATGTGTTGTTCTTGCATCGATCCCATGTATTTTGCAATGTGTTAGCATCATGTTTCATCGAGTTTCTCTCATGGGCGTTGAAGTTGCGTCACAGTTTTGTCAAAATATGGAACTTTTGTGTCTTGTGAGCATCATATTTGCATCATATTACATCAACTTGGTGTCATAATAGAGTTGCACCTGCATTAAGTATTGTGTCTTGTTGCATCAAAAGTAAATCATATTGACTTAAATTTCATCATGTTAGCATCAAAATTGTAGCATGACTATTATCAATTATATTATTATCATTAATTATTTTATTATTTTATTAATTTAATTATTAATTATTAAATTACTATTCTTAATTTAATTATTATTATAATTATAATAATGTCTTAACTTAGTTTTTTTTTTTAATTATTATTTTTGTAATTAAATATTGATGAGATTGATATAGTATGCATCTAATTTTTTTATTTTAAAAAAAACATAAATGGATATATTTGTATTATAATAGTGTTGCAGCTAAACCGCCCAACATGATAATACAAAATTTATATGATAGCTCTATCATAACACCTCCAAATTTCTCTAGAATTTTCCAGTCCTCTCCGCTATCTGAACTGACCTTAAATTTCTATAGATTCTACTAACTACTCAACATGTATATTTCTACAAAAATTGCGCTATTAGGAAAATAACTTTGCAAAAAAAGTTCAATGAAAAGGATTAAAAAGAGTTGTGTCCACTAGGGGCTCCCTTCTTGCTACCAACCTTTGACAAGAAAATGACTAAAGCCTCCTTCTTTTCTTGTAATAGGTCTTGATGAGCTATTTCTTCCTCTTTTACCAATAGATGCTCTACTCCATATGAACCAAAAAAAAGAACTAGAGGAGCTATAATGTTTACCTTCTCTTTTGTTGCCTTGTTTTCCATCTACTCTGTCCTGTAGCATTCATATTCTCTCCACCATTCCTTCTAGATTTTGGGTATTGTTTTCCATTGCGATTTCTAGCCGCATCTACTTATTTTTTATTGATTCTACCTAAGTATTTGCACCAATTACCTACCTTTGTAGTTCTTGAGATTCCATCGCATTTCTTTGTTCCCATTATTTTCCCCGTGTTTCCCATTTCCTAATGTAAAAATATAAACACTCATGAGCTTCTTGGATATGCATTTCACACCTCTTGATTCCCTTCGAACGATTGATCTCTCACACATTGCACAATGCACTACATGGCCATGAGATATGGCCATTGTTTCCAAGACAAAACACTCACACTTAACAACATTCGACGAAAAGCAGACTCCAAGACATCAAACAACACTCTCAAGAACTCTAAAATCAAGAATTAATTCCCACAATAATCTTTTGCTTCCAAATGGCTCTATGAATAAAACCACATTTAAGCTCCAGTTACATTTTTGCAGACTTGAAATGATAGACCACTCATGATGAACTAAAAGGAGGTACATGAAGTAAATGGCTCATTAATTCTTGAGAATGACATTCCATATTCATGCACCACTCACCCTTTGATAAAGAACTCTTTAACCTTAACAATGAACTTTTCATTTGATTCATAAGGGGAAGCTTTGAGAATTTATTCATGGGAGATCACATATAGATGATCCCCGCCCCTCTTTGTCCTCATTATTCCTACTTGTAGATTGCATGCCTCATTTTCTTTCTTATCGATGATGGAGTTATGCAACCTTAAGACATGAAAGAACCCTTCAATTTTGAAAAATTTCACTAGCCTTTGAGCTATGACAATGAGTCTACTCAAGTGAGTGTCGTGAGGCACAAATTGATAGAAATTATGATGAATTATAATAGTGGAATCTCCAACCATTGAGAATGGGTTTATCCCCATTTTCTCCATTATCATAAAACCTCGAATTAGAGTCAGATCTTCTAACTAATCGTTGGTGGTCTTTCCTAAACCCTAAGCAAATTCAATTTCCACTTCTCCTTCAAGATCAAAGATGAACCCCCACCACCCACCCCCACACCTATCACCCATGTAGTATGTGTATTTACTGCATCAACATTCAATCAATTTCACACAAAAACCCTTGAATCCATAAATGCAATTAGAAAATTTTACCACTCTAACATTCAATCAATTTCACACCATGGAAGCAAAAAACCATGTATATATAAATGCAATGATGAACTCTTAAGTTAAATGGTAAAATAACTATGTAATTTTTTATACCTGTAAACAAGTGGTACATTGAACCCCAGAGAAATGTCAAATTTGTCTAAAACATACCATGAAAAATTATCTAAAGATATTAGGAAATGAAATGAATTTGACATAAAAAAAATTCATCGAATTGTTGTCAGTTCCCTTCTGATCTTCTGAACTCTCCTCATCCTCACTCTGTAAAAAATAATAAAAGAACATGAGTTCAATAAAATAATAAAAAATTGCTAACATTTAAAGATGTAATAAAAAACATATAGGTTAAAAGTTGTCAATACCCTTTGATTCCTCCGAATCACTCTCATCATCATTAATGTAGAAGGATATGATATATTTCAATTAATGAAAAAATAATTCCAATTGTATATAAGTTAAAAAATAAACACATAATTAACAATTAAATACTAGGGGCATGGGCTAGAAAACTTCCACCATTCTTTCATAACCATTCCTTGAGGCATACTTTATTTCTTTTTCAATGAGATCAAAACTATAATCATATAACTGTATGCAATAAGAGAAAATCATATTTGATAATGACATATATTAATCCAATATAATGGCATAATAAATAAGATTATATTGATAAACTTATAGAGTGCCCTTTAATTGTGGACCTCCTGACTTGACCAAAAGAATGTGTATTTTTTAATTTGTTTGCATCAATTTGTGACTATATCAATAAGTTTATCAATGTCCAAGAAATGGCCAAAAAAGTACGTCAATGGTACTAAAAGATTACATCAAAGAAAGATAATAAGTTTAAAGCATATCAAAATAACTAACTACAAGCATATCAAAATCAACAACAAGCATATATTATTTATTACATTTGTGGATTTCCATTGTGGTGTTCGATGGTCCACTTCTCGTGCTTTCTTCTCATCGACAACCATCTTATCATCTAGCCAGTCCTTAAGGATGTTTTAAATACAATTTTACCAACATATGATGGCTCATATTTTGTTTTCTTACCATCCTAAAAGAGATTACCAATGTATTCATTGATTTTTTTCGAGACCACATAAAATGAAGTCGCTTATGAAATCTAATGGTGATACATTATGAAATATAAAAGGTAAAGGAATATAAACATGAGTGACTAAAAAGAAGACAAATTTAAACATACTTCACTCAATATTGTTTCTCCTCCTCCCGATGATCTCAAGGAATCTATGAAGGGTCTATTTATCACTTAATAATACAACTAGGAACCTTCAATGTAAATGTTGAAATGTTCTTTGTTTACTAGAATTCCTTATTTCAAACCAATGTTTATGGTATTGTTTTGACCACTCCCCTATGACAATGTCAAATTTTTTTTAATGGGAAATTTTTATTAATGGATAAATCTCCTTTCCTATCAACTTGTATATCATGATGCTGAAAAGCCTCTTATTTGTCTTCTACCAAGATAGATTTTTGGCTATGTTCATTGTCATATTTGCACCATGTGCTCAAGTGTTAATATGCATGTCATATAGTGAATAAGTACCAGAAAAAATGTAGCATATTAGAGTCAATTACACTCCAATTTTCACTAAAAATGTAGGATAAATTGTACCATGGATAACATGCTTAGAGTAATTGTGATTGAGACCCATGGAACTTGATCCTTTCTAGATCAAACACCAATAATATTCTTCTAGGTGTGGTCTCTTGACGCAGACCCTATCGGCCCCTCGAGACCGAGATCCGCTCACAGGATCGTTGTATACGCCCTTGAGTCGGATCGGCTCTTTCGGATTCTCTGCTAGAATCCCCCTTCAAATTGATCCACAGGTTCTTTCTCGTGGTTCATGATTTCGTGAGTTCACGAGTTGAAACTCTGAGCCTTCCTCCTCCAATTCCGCGATACCCGAGATCGCGAAATGGTTATGGCTCCCCTTTCGTCCGCACCCTCCTTACGCGACCGTCGGCTAGGCTAAGCACTATCACCTTTCGCCTCTCGCGCCTTCGCGAGTTCACACGTCGAGCCTTGACCGTTTTCTTTCCCGAACCCCCGAGATGCGAGATTTTACTTTTCTCCTCTCGTTCTCGCTACTCGTGACTTTCTGAGTCGAAGGATCGAACATTCGTTCTCTTATTTCCCGAGTCCCCGAGATGCGAGAGGTCAACGAGGTGTTGACTCCTCCAAATGTCTCACGTGTACCCGACTGATTATATTCCCGGGCCCACCGTGCAGTTCTGCCATGTGTCCCTCATGCTAGCTCTCGACACTTCGCGACTTCGCTTCTCGCAACTCGGAGCACTCAAACTTTGGGTTCACACCCAGCGAAACCCCGAATTTGCAAGATCTTATGATCTCAAACACATGTCCTCCTCCGATAGACAACTTAGATTACTTCGCTATATCGGGACTTCGCCTTTCACGATTTCGTGAGTCTCGCTACAAGGGCTTCGACTCTTCACCTCCCGAAACCCCGAGACGCGAAATATGTGGGTGATCCAACAACTGATTTCTCCCGAGCTTTACGCTCGATGAATGCTTTCGTAACCTTCTCGCTCCTCTGGAAGATCAGAAGGCTTTTGGGACTTCATGAATCCTCCACGGAGGACTCTAACCGTCAATTTCCTCCTTGGTGATTTCTGCGAAATGAAACAAAGTGTTCTTCTTACGGAACTTGTCCTCCTGCAAAACACTTTCACTGTGCCTTCTTTCTAAATGCTTTGAGGTACTAAACCTCCTGAGTTTTTGCCACGATTCAAGTCTTCAAGAAGACTCCTGCACGCACTCCTTGCGACAATTCTTGAATGCTTCCAGGTATTGAGTTCTCTGACTCTGTGTACTCTCAGCAACAACAGTCTTTCAACAACTTCGCTCAATTTGCAAACACTGAGACTTCACTCAGCCTGTGCACTCCTTGCACGACTCCTGTGCTTAACTTACACTTCTGTGAGAACGAGAATTGTGTTATCTCTCCTAAGCTTGCAGAGACGAACTCTGACCTCCGTCAACGCACACCTTTTGGACGACTTCACTGCACTCCTTGCAAGAAACTTCTGGCTCAGACAGAGAAACAATTGAAACTCATTCTTCACTCTCCCTCTCTTCAGATTTCAGAAATTAAATATGAAATCATACATTCACACATCAAGCAAATGTATAACAGAGAGTAAACAATCATGAGCAGAACATTCAATCATGCATACACAAAAATTATTTTGAACACCATGATTCTGAATCAAACTTCATATATTAATCTCAGAATTTCTGTACATGGGTTCTTCTACACAGTTTTCTGCTCTCCTATGCTCTCTGCTCTCTCATAAACATAATGTTGCTTATTGATACAATAATGTAAGGGAGGGTGTCTATATCCGTTTTCCCTCCGGCTCCTAAAACTGTCTAATCTAGGAATTCAATTCTACCTACTTACATTCATTAACGTAAATGCCTTCACCTAATACAGACGAGAGTGGGACGCTCAAGGTCTATTTACAAATCAGGAAGTACACCCTTCCTTAATTGTTTCATTTATGTTTTGCGTATTTACTTCAAAAACATTCAAATAATTTTATCATGTGCCAAAATGCGTTGGCGCCTACCCCACGCTCGCTTGATGTTGGCGATGCTCCTGCATCATACTCCCTCGCTTGAAAATCTTCATGGGCTCCTGTCCATGAGCTCTCGCACGGCCTGTCCATGCTTCTGGATCTCTGCTTCGTTTTCCCAGCTGGCATCTTCAACTGGATGTCCTCTCCACTTTACCAAGTATTCAAAGTATTCCTTTCTCCTGGTCCTCTTGATAACTCTCTTGTCTAGTATTCTTTCCATCTATGGCTTCTCTGCAACTGGCATCTGTTTTGTCCACTGAACCTCTGGTTGTTCATCACTTGTTCTTGCTTCCTCAGCTTTGTGTGGGTAAAAATCTGAGACATTGAATATCGGAGAAATTCTGATCCCATTGATTAATTCAATTTCGTAAGCATTTGCCCCAAATTTCTTTAAGACCTTACATGGTCTGATCTTCTTCATCTTTAGCTTGTTATATGTCCCCTTCGGGAATCTTTCCTTCCTCAGATGTGCCAGAATCAATTCACCAACCTCAAATTGAAGTTTTCTCCTATGTTGATCTGCTCTGCATTTATACTCTTGGCTCGAGTTCTGCAATCGCTCTTTCACCTGGCTATGAAGTTCCTTCATCACTTCTGCGAAATCTTCTGCACTAGCACTCCTAGTTGCATTCTATTATGAATCTCTCAATTCAGAAACTCCCCTTGGCTGCATCCCATAAACAATCTGGAATGGGCTCTGCCCTGTGCTTCGGTTGATTGAATCATTATAACAAAATTCCGCCTGTGGCAGAATACTGTTCCACTAACTGTGGTGTTCTGTCACCAAGCTTCTCAGCAAGTCTCCCAAACTTCTGTTCACAACTTCTATCTGTCCATCCGTCTGAGGATGATAAGTTGAACTGAACGACAAGTTCGTCCATAGATTTTTCCATAAGGTCCTCCAGAAGTGTCCCATGAACTTGGTGTCTCGATCCAAAACTATGCTCCTTGGTAAGGCATGAAGTCGAATGACTTCTTTGAGAAACAGATTTGCAATGTGAGTTGCGTCACTGGTTTTTTGACACGGTATGAAGTGTTGCATTTTAGAAAATCTATCCACTACCACAAAGATTGAGTCAAACCCTCTTTGTGTTCTTGGAAACCCCAATATGAAGTCCATGCTGACTGCATCCCATGGCCTGTCAGGTATGGGTAACGGTTGATAAAAACCTGCATTCTGCCTCTTTCCTTTTGAATGCTAACAAATTATGCATCTGTCTACGAATCTTTTGACATATTCTCTCATTCCTGGCCAATAATATGACTCATTTAGCTTTGAGAATGTCTTGTCATGACCGAAATTTCCGGCCAATCCTCCACTATGTTTCTCCTTCAACAAATTCTCCCTCATGGAGGAATTTGGAATACAAAGTTGATTACCCCTGAATAACAATCCATCCTGGATCATGTATTCTATCCATTGGCTTCTGTCCTTGAGAATTGGATTCTCAACTGCTTCATACGCCTCTTTAAAATCTGGATCATCTCTGTACACATCCCTAAGATCATCAAAACCCAATGTTTTGACTCTAAACTCCTGCAATAGAAAACATTTCCTGCTCAAAGCATCAACAACTTTGTTAGCAGTTCCAGAAATATGCTTAATTACAAAAGTAAAGTTTTGCATGTATTCAACCCATTTTGCATGTCTTTGATTCAACTTCTCCTGTTGAGTCACAAATTGCAAAGAATGATTGTCAGGGATGATTTTAGGGGCTAAATTTCGCTCATGGACTAATTTTCCATGGTTTTTCCAAAAACGAGATTCGTTATTTTAAAAATGATTCGCCTAAATTCTATAGGATAAAATTATTTTACCTTAAAAATTGCCAAAATTTTATAAAAACTATATAAAATACTTAGAAATTTGAATATTTTTACAAAAAATCGCCAATCATTTATAGTTAGCATATGAAGGATTAGTAAGATTTGCCAAGGTTTCTAAATTTTAAAATAAATTTCCATCCTTAAAATCATCCCTGATGATTGTGACTGTATAAGACAAACTCCTTAGGAATCAAGTAGTGTCTCCATTTCTTTAATGTCTGGATAATAGGATAGAACTCCTTGTCATAAGTGGAGTACTTCACTTTCGCTTCATTCAGCTTCTCGTTGAAGTATGCTATCGGCCTGTCTTCTTGGCTCAAGATTTCCCCTATTGCAAACCCACTTGCATCACATTTTACCTGAAATGTCTTTGTAAAATCCGGCAACACCAAAATTGGTTGTTCCGTGATTTTCCTCTGCAACAAATTGAAGCTTTTCTCAGCCTCTTCTGTCCAGTGAAAAGACTTGTGTCTCTTCTTCACTGTGTCCATCATCGGTGCACTAATTCCACTGAAATTCCTGATGAACTTCTGGTAGAAACTAGCCAATCCATGAAAACTTCTCACCTCAAATACACTCTTCGGTGATGGCCAATTCTTAATTACCTCCACCTTATCTGGATCCATCCTCAACTTATCTGCTGAAATAACAAACCCCAAATAAATGAGCTATGTCTTCATGAATGAATATTTCTTCATATTTATCAGCGGCTTCTCTTGCTATAGCCTCTACATCACTGTAGCCAAATGTTTCAGATGCTCTGCCTCTGTTTTACGGAAAATCAATATGTCATCAAGATACACAATGACAAATTTTTCGATGAAATCCTTCAGGACTTCGTTCATCAACCTCATGAAAGTACTTGGGGCGTTTGTTAAGCCAAATGGCATAACAAGCCATTCATACAACCCTTCATTAGTCTTGAAGGTTGTCTTCCATTCATCACCTTTCCTCATACGAATCTAGTGATATCCACTTTTCAAATCAATCTTTGAAAAAAAATTAGCCCCACTTAAGAAATCCATCAAATCATCCATCCTTGGCAATGGAAATCTATACCTGATGGTTATTTTGTTGATTTCCCTCGAGTCAGTACACATCCTCCAGCCTCCGTCTTTCTTTGGACTAAGTACTGTTGGAACAACACACGGACTCAAGCTTTCTCTAACCAATCCTTTGTCCATTAAATCCTGGACCTGTCTTTTGACCTCTTCATTCTCCTGTGGCGTCAATCTGTACGTTGCTTTGTTTGGTAAACTGGCTCCAAGTATGAGATCAATATGATGACTCACACTTCTGATCGGTGGCAACGAATGAGGTAGTTCATCCACTACTATGTCAGCAAACTCTTCCAACAGGTTCTGAACCTCTTCCGATAAATTGTCTACCCTTGTGCTGGTTAAAACAATCCTTGGCTTCCTGACCACAATGAATTGCGGTTCCTCCTTCTTCTTAACCTCTGTAAGAAGTTCCTTCCCACTCATGAGAATTACATTGTTGCTTACTTCAAGTTTCACCTCTTTATCTTTAATTGGAAGCAACATGTGAGTTCTCCCATTATTCTCTAGGGTGTATGTGTTCTTTCTCCCATCATGAATCACATTTCTGTCATATTTCCACGGTCTACCCAACAATAGATGACAAACATCCATGGGAATGACATCACAGAGTATTTCATCTTTACACCCTCCTATTTTAAACTCAATTAAACATTGTTTAGTGACATTTACCCGATGTCCCTTTTGTAACCATGAAACTATGTATGGGCTTGGATGTTCAATCGTCTCCAGCTCCAACTTTTCTACCATCTCTGTAGAAACAAGATTATCTGTGCTACCACTGTCCACAATGACCCTGCATACCCTATCCTTGGTCTTGCAAGAAGTCCGGAAAAGACTGTTTCTTTGCACTGGATTCTCCACCTCCTTCTCCGACATTAAGAGAGATTTTCGCATCACCAACGATCTTCCACCTTCAACATCTTCTGCCTCAACATTCTTCCTCTATGCTTTGGCGATGTGAGTTTCACCACCGTCTTTCTTTTTGTCTGGACATTCATAAGACTTGTGTCCATCCTTTCTACATGTGAAGCATTTTACCACTCCACTTCTTCCTCTTCCTCTACCTCTGGTGCGAGGAAAAATGTTTGCGTCAACATACTGACCTCTCTGTTCAGTATGCTTCCCTCTCTATGAACTTCCACCTCTCTCAGTTTGAGTATGAGGTTTCTTCCAGTCTTCTTTTGGTTTCTGATTTCTATCCTGGGCAACTGATTTGCCTCTGGGCTGACTTCTGCCTCGGCCTCTTTGACCCTGCTTTCAGCTCAGCTTCTCTTAAGCTTTTAGAGCCATCTGATAAGCTTCTTCCACCGTTCGGATGGTCATCATGCTCATCTCATCTCGAATGTCGTATCTCAGACCATTCATATACCTGGCAACTTTTTCATCATCACTTTCACGATGACCTGCCCTGATGTTCAGCCTGTAGAATTCTTCAGTGTACTCCTTCACTGTCATCAGCTTATGTCTCAAATTTTGCATTCTTCGAAACAGAGTAATCTGGTAATCCTTGGGAATGAATTTCGCCTTCATCTTCGTGATCATCCTATCCCAACTCTTGATATTCTACTTGCCTTTGCAGCGTCTGTCAGCTTGTAGCTCATCCCACCACAATGTTGCATGTCCTTTCAATCTTGTGACAACATGTTTGACCTTTTTGTCCTCCTTGACATCTTCATAGTCAAAACATGTGTCCAGAGCTCTAAACCAGTCTAGAATCTCTTCAGCGTCCAGGTTTCCCTCGTATACTGGAATATCCATTTTTGCCTTAGCACCCATCCTTGCAACAACCCTAATCAGGCGTTCGATTACTGCATCCTTTGCTGTGACTTCTTCTCCTTCATGTCCAATTTCACCTTCAATTTTGGAATCACTAAGATCCCCAACACCGGTTGTGCGCCTTTGTGCTGTCTCCATGTCCTCGAGTCTGGCGCGTAAGTCACACATTTCTCTTTCTATGGCTGGATCAGGCATCTGCCTACCCCTTCTTCTCGGTATTTCCCTCTCCTTTGGCAGATCGGGTGTTTTCCTGTCCCTTCTTCTTGGCGGCATGGTGAATCTTTCTTTTCCCTGCTACAGAAAGCAAAGGAATCTCTGTTCTCTGATACCACTTTGACGCAGACCCTATCGGCCCCTCGAGACCGAGATCCACTCACAGGATCATTGTATATGCCATTGAGCTGGATCAGATCTTTCGGATTCTCTACTGGAATCCCCCTTCAAATCGATCCACAGGTTCTTTCTCGCGGTTCATGATTTTGTGAGTTCACGAGTTGAAACTCAGAGCCTTCCTCCTCCAATTCCAGGATACCCGAGACCACGAAATGGTTATGGCTCCCCTTTCGTCCGCACCCTCCTTGCGTGACCGCCGACTAGGCTAAGCACTAGCACCTTTCGCCTCTCGCGCCTTCACGAGTTCACACGTCGAGCCTTGCCCCTTTTCTTTCCCAAACCCCCGAGATGCAAGATTTTACTTTTCTCCTCTTGTTCTCGCTACTCACGACTTCGCGAGTCGAAGGATCGAACCTTCGTTCTCTTATCTCCTGAGTCCCCAAGATGTGAGAGGTCAACGGGGTGTTGACTCCTCCAAATGTGTGACGCGTACCCGATTGATTATATTCCCGAGCCCACCATGCAGTTATGCCACGTGTCCCTTGTGCTGGCTCTCGGCACTTCGTGACTTCGCTTCTCGCAACTCCGAGCACTCAAACTTTGGGTTCACACCCGGAGAAACCCCGAATTCGCGAGATCTTCTGATCTCTGACACCTGTCCTCCACCGATAGATGGCTTAGATTACTTCGCTATCTCGGGACTTCGCCTTTCGCGATTTCGTGAGTCTCGCTACAAGGGCTTCGACTCTTCACCTCCCGAAACCCCGAGACACGAAATATGTGGGTGATCCAATGGCCGATTTCTCCCAAGCTTTACGCTCGATGAATGATTCCATAACCTTCTCGCTCCTCTGCAAGATCGGATGATTTTCGGGACTTCGTGAATCCTCCACGGAGGACTCTGACCGTCAATTTCCTCCTTGGTGATTTCTGCGAAATGAAACAAAGTGTTCTTCTTACGAAACTTGTCCTCCTGCAAAACACTTTCGCTGCACCTTCTTTCTAAACGCTTTAAGGTACTAAACCTCCTGAGTTTTCTCCACGATTCGAGTCTTCAAGAAGACTCCTGCATGCACGCCTTGCGGCAATTCTTGAATGCTTCCAGGTATTGAGTTCTCTGACTCTGTGTACTCTCGGCAACAACAGTCTTTCAACAACTTCGCTTAGTTTGCAAACACTGAGACTTCACTCGGCCTGTGCACTCCTTGCACGGCTCCTATGCTTAACTTACACTTCTGTGAGAATGAGAATTGTGTTATCTCTCCTGAGCTTGCAGAGACGAACTCTGACCTCCATCAATGCACACCTTGCGGACGACTTCACTGCACTCCTTGCAGGAAACTTCTGGCTCAGACAGAGAAACAATTGAAACTCATTCTTCACTCTCCCTCTCTTCAGATTTCAGAAATTAAATATGAAATCATAGATTCACACATCAAGCAAATGTATAACAAAGAGTAAACAATCATGAGCAGAACATTCAATCATGCATACACAGAAAGTATTTTGAACACCATGACTCTGAATCAAACTTCATATATTAATCTCAGAATTTATGTACATGGGTTCTTCTACACAGTTTTCTGCTCTCCTATGCTCTCTGCTCTCTCATAATCATAATGCTGCTTATTGATACAATAATGTAAGGGAGGGTGTCTATATCCATTTTCCCTCCGACTCCTAAAACTGTCTAATCTAGGAATTCAATTCTACCTACTTACATTCATTAACTTAAATGCCTTCACCTAATACAGATGAGAGCGGGACGCTCAAGGTCTGTTTACAAATCAGGAAGTACACCCTTCCTTAATTGTTTCATTTATGTTTGGAATATTTACTTCAAAAACATTCAAATAATTTTATCATGTGCCAAAATGCGTTGGCACCTGCCCCACGCTCGCTTGATGTTGGCGATGCTCCTGCATCATCTCTTTTTTTTATACTCTTTAGAAATTCTCTAATTTTTTTGTCAAGTTTTTCTACAACATAAAATGGAATAATATAGTAATTAATGATTAGAGTTATAAATGCATCTCTTCATAAAATCAATAAATATTTTTAAATATTATATAATAACCACAAAGTGTGTGATTACAACACACCAAGGGTTTTTTGTTGCTATCTTCATCCATTGCTTTATCCCCTTTTCTTCTACAATGTTCCTCATATCTTTCCTTGCATCTAGCACCATCGTTTGATCCCTCTCTGATGGACACCATATGACTTGTAGATCTATTACAATAATACACTACTAAGTTAAGTACTTAAAATCCACGGAATAAAATATATGCATAATTTGACATGAACATTGAAAATACACATGTAGAGGATCAACATATGTAGAAACACTTTATTCAACAAAAGGTAATGAAATTCACTAAATTCAGTCCAACTCAACCAAAGTCAATCAATCTGAGCGTAAATACTCAAGATTATTTGGTTGCATCCTCCTTCAATCTAGGAGTAATTTTTTTTAAGGTTTTAGTATCATGTCTTGTATAACAAATCCCACCGATGGTTTTTACCCATGTGATTTATTACGTTCTATTATTATAGTGGCATATGCTTATGTGAGAATCCATCCCGCATTAATAACTATTGCATAGGAAATAGTAAACAATAGGGTGATTCAACTATAAATATATAATGTTAAAGTAAATCCATATCTTGTGTATGCATTGAGAAGAATGTGGTATGTGGTTTATGAAGGTAATTGAAACCCCTTAGCCACTAACTCTCTAAATCCTTGTTGATGCTTGAATCGGTTAAGATCGAAACAACAACCTCATGGGGATATGAATCACCCTGCGTTTTTATAGAGGTGGTACTCATATATGGCTAAAATATATATCTTGAATATATTGGATTAGGGAAAATGCTAGACAACAAACCCCATATCTTTATTGCTTTGATTTGTGCATGAAATTTTTCTTTAATAACCTGATCTAATCTTTGTGTGCAACGAGAAATATTTTAACAATATAAAGATTGAAGGAAGGATTCAATATCAAAATATCTTTATGCTCAACATCATATATACAACCATTAAAATCACATACAAATAGAGGGTACACCCATGTATTCTCACAATAAAAAGGAAAGAATATTTCTCATCGTCTCAAAGAAATTTAAAAGAGTTATGTGTTTAATACTGAAAATAATATGATGGGAATAATTCAAAATCTCAACCTCAAAGATCCCAAGATCTGAGAAACCATTAAAGTAAAACCCTGAAGCAGTTCCCTGTGGAGTTTTATTTATCAAAGATATTCAAAAATACACAAAATATATTTGGTTGTCACATAAATGTCTATACATATTCCATTATCATATAAGAAAAAGTCTTTGAAGAATACAGGAAAGAACACTGGGGACTGAACCCCGTGTTGGTTCAGAAATACAAACATAAAGCCTTGAGAAATCAGTGTAGAAGAAGAAGAAGGATGAAAAATATGGATTTCTCTATTTGATTATCAGAATCTTGGCAACATATTAATGGTTGAATCCTTATTTTATGATCTTATTCCCTTGTTATGTAACCTTCTCTATCTCTAACTCTTTGATAAAGCCCTTTCTATCTTTTTAAAATGGGTTCTTCTAACTTCTTGAGTAGTTATGGCTTTCTCTTTCTTGGAATAATTTATTTAATTGATTATTCAATAATGTCTGATTAATGAATTTGAGTCATTAACATTCTTATATTGAAGTGGTCCCTTTTCATTTTTTAATAAAAGGTTTTTTAATAAACTTTTATTTTGAAAAACTTTAATTAACTGCCCTTTTAAAGAGAGGAATGTGTTTTAATTTTATAGATGTGATATTAAACTTTTAAGCCATGTAAACCAATTTATAAGTTATATTCATTGTCTTTTCTTTCCAATTAGTCCTCTTGGGCACAATTTTGATTGTTGGATCTCAAGATATGAGCTCGTGAAGTTGAGGTGTTAAGTAGATTTATCAACATAGCATGAAAATATTGTTGACTTTTCTTTCGGTTTCTGAGAAAAATATGACCAATTTCAATCCTTGAAACTTGTTCCATCATCTTTCTTGTCTAATTACCTTTCCAACAATGTAACGTTTGCGCAATTCCGACTCCCGGATCTCAATTTATGGCCTTCGGAACATCAAGGCTTAACAATCATCAATTAAATTTATGCGTCAATCTGGGCCCTTGATTTAAAATTCGTCCTCATTAAAATTTCAACTTTTTGGTTGAAAATACTTATCCCAAATGCCTGGGAGTGTTCGATATTTTGATGTATATATTGAAAACTTGATTATGATTTAAATAAGAAATATTAGAAGGCTATGAAGATTAAGACATTTGACACCTTTAGAGGATTAATAAAATAATTAAATATTTTAATTACCTAGTCATCCTCCACCTATGCCCAGTGGCGATGAGTCATATTCCATGTGTAACTATGTGATAGGTCACTACAATCTGCCACATGTTGTCACGTGTCATGAGTACTTGGCTTCCATGTCTCACCAATAGTGGGCTTCCATGTGTCATGCAATAACTAGTTGCCATGTGGAGTGTTATCACTGGTTAATGGTAATTCTTGGAATTATTTTAGAAAATAGTTAAGTATTGGGGGAAGGTGGATGAGAGGGGGTAAGGAGAGGGTCGTGCAGGGGGAAGGGGGAATTTGTGGGTGGATGAGGGATAAGGTGAGGCAGGATGACGTGGGGGATTGGGGGGCGTGGGGAGTGTGGGTATCAGAGTTAGGGGATCGCGGGTTGAGGGAGTGAGGGAAGAATAAGGGATGATGAGTTCGACCAATAAACTAAGTATGATGTAGGGGGGATATGAGTATGGATGGATTTTGGTTTTGTGGGTTGGGGAATGAAGGAGGTGTATGGGGAGTGATCCTATCGTGTTATGAACCCGATAAACATAAAAATAATCTAAGTATTGAATGGGTGAGGTAAAGAGTGGAGTGAGATGAAGTGAGGGGGAAGGGATATGTGGGAAAATTCGAAAAATAAATTAAGTATGAAGAATGTAAGAGAGGGGAAATGTGATAGTGAATAATTTTGAAAACATTCTAAGTATGAAGAATATAGGAGATGAGATTCAAGAAAAATCCTAAGTGTGGGAAGAAGGAAATAAGGAAATCCTAAGACTATGAACATGGCTCCAAGTATATTCCAAGGAATGAAAGGTCCCAAAATGGTTCCAAGATATGAACATGGTTATGAGATCTTGAACATGGCATGGTTCCAAGAATTGAATGTGGTTCTGAAAAATTGGTCGTGGTTCCACATGGAAGAAACATTTGTTTGCCAGTTAGACGAAAACATGGATATATTGAGAATATGAACTCAGATTTTGAATCTGTGAATTGTGTGACGAAGCTTAGGCTAATTGATATACAATGAACTTATAATCGTTTGAAAATTTTCTTCTTTAGATATCAACTTTTTTTAATATTCCAGGAGTGAGAAAATATAGTTGACCAATTTTTTTATCAACAATTGGCTCCAACTACGGGACGATGACCCCCTGTGGGTTATTGAGAACACCAGAGTATGAAGACAAAATTCCTTATCCATTGGGCCATGGATTCATATTCAAAGTAAATTCTTGCAATTCTTCTTCCATGGAATTATCTCAAAATATTGTTTCCACTGATTAATTTCCTTATAATGAAAAATTTGAACTGAAGAAACAAACTATGTACAAACAAGATCTACCCACCCTACATTACTTGAAGGGAAGGGACACTTTAAAGTGTAGGTATATTTCCAATGGATCCATTCAAGCAACCAACTGATTTTTGGAATGAACTCCAAAGTTAAATAACATTTTGGGGCTTGTACCAAAGAGTTAGGGGCATGTCCAAAATGTGTCGAGGAAAAGCTGAGCAAGATACATTTGAAATATCATTGCATTGCTTGGCCAACAACGCCTTGGAATCATGTTTCAATATAGTCAATTGTTGGTTTCTCAAGAATGTTTCCATCTTTTATTGGATAAGAATTTCCAATTTCAACATACTTTCATCTTTCTCCTTATCACTGACTGCATCCAAAAAAATTTATTCACTGGCGATGTTTTGAAAACATTCTTCCTTCATGGAATGACAATCTTGACCATCAATAGTCTCAAGATTATTTTCTTCCACCAATTCTTCTTGTAATTTTCATCATATGTTGCAAGGCTCAAATCTTCTTGTGCATTTGGTGAAGGCTCCTCGATTTCATTTTCAAATTTGTTGCTTGAAATATCTTCATATGGAGAATATAAAAGGTTGAATTATTCATTATCTTGCGTCCATATGGGAGAGGGTGAGTGGAAAAATTTCTGCAAATAAGGTTTCTAACACGTCCCAACAAGTAATAGTCCAAGGCAGCAATGAATGGAACCATTCAATAACATTTCCAAGCAAAGTTTGTAAAAATAATCGACATGTAACATTATCTTTAGTGAGATTGAAGACTTCACATGTACATTTCAATCTAAACAAATGTTTCTTTGCATCCTCTGAAGTATTCCCAAAGAATGTAAATTTTTTTTCCATGGGAATATTGGGCATCTAGAAATCTACTTCTGGCATATTTAAAGGGTATTTATGTAATCGCCTCCTTCTTTCAGCATTTGTTCCTTTTGTTGAGTCTTTTAAAGCCATTGATGGGCTTGGTGGAGAAGGCAAAGGAACATCACAACATGAATGAAATTATAGAGAGGAATCATAATATGTATCTTCTTGAGATTTTTGAATATTTCTAATGGAATTTTCAAGGTTTTTAAAAGTTCTTTCAATGGAATCACCAGGGAGTTCATCCTCCCAAATATTTTGTGCTTCTTGACACTTTTTGAGGTCATTCAAACATATTTGAATATACTTTTTTATAAACCCTATGCATCTACAACAAGTGGAAGTCTTGTTGAATATTATTTCTGAAACTTCGAATCATGGAGACTCTAATTCCTCAATCAAATCTGAAACAAAGCCTCAAATTTCTTGAAAATAAAAGACTCCCTAGTATCATCGTAAAAAATGTTGATGTTTGAATCGGTTAAGATAAAAAAAGAAACCTCGCTAGGATATGAATCCCGCTTCATTTTTATAGAGGTGGTACTCCTCTATGGCTAAAAGATATATCTTGAATATCTTGGATTAGGGAAAATGCTAGACAACAAATCCTATATATGTATTGCTTTGAATTGTGTGTGGAATGATTCTTTAATAACCTGATCCGATCTTTATGTGCAAAAACAAATATTTTAACAATAGAAGGATTGAAGGAAAGATTCAATATCATAATATATTTATGCTCGACATAATATATACAACCATTAAAATCACATACAAATAGAGGGTATATTCATGTATTCTCACAAGAAAAAGGAAAGAATAGTTCTCATCATCTCAAAGAAATTTAAAAGAGTTCTACGTTTAATACTGAAAATAATATGATTGGAATACTTCAAAATATCAACCTCGAAGACCACAAGATTTGAGAAATCATTAAAGTAAAACCCAGAAGAAATTATTTGTGGAGTTTTATTTATGAAAGATATTCAACAATACATAAAATATATTTTGCAATCACATAAATTCCTGTAAATATTCCATGATAATATAAGAAAAAGTGTTCGAAGAATACAAGAAAGAACACTGGAGACTCAACCCCATGCTTGGTTCACATATACAAACATAAAGCCTTGATAAATCAATGTAGAAGAAGAAGAAGGATGAAAACAATGGAGATCTCTATTCGTTGATCAAAATTTTGGTTGCATATTAATGGTTGAATCATTATGTTCTGATCTTTTGCCCTTGTGATGCAACCTTCTCTATTTTAAAACCGTTCTTCTAACTTCTTAAGTAGTTAGGGATTTCTTTTTATTAGAATAATTGTTTTAATTAATGATTCAATAAAGTCTCATTAATGAATTTGAATCTTTAAAATTCATATCTTGAAGTGGGTCCTTTTCATTTTTTAATAAAAAAAAAATTAACAAACTTTTATTTTGAAAACATTTAATTATCTACCATTTTAAAGAGAGGATTGTGTTTTAATTTTCTAGATGTGATATTCAACTTTTTAGCCATGGAAACCAATTTGTATGTGATATTTATTGTCTTATATTTCCAACAAGTCCTCTTGGGAATAATTTTGATTCCCAGATCTCAAGATACGAGCTCGTGAAGTCGAGGTGTTAAGCAGATTTATCAGCATAGAATGAAAATATTGATGATTGTTATTTCAATTTCTAAGAAAAATATGGCCAATTTCGATCCTTGAAACCTATTCCATCATCTTCCTCATTGAATTACCTTTCTAACGAGGTAAATGTATTCCAATTCCAACTCCCAGATTTCAAGTTATGGCCTTCGGAACATCAAGACTCAGCAGTCGTCAATTAAATTTATGGGTCAATCTGGGCCCTTGATTTCAAATTCGTCCTCATTAAAATTTCAACTTTTTGGTTGAAAATACTTATCCCACATACATGAGAGTGTTTGATATTTTGATGTATATATTGAAAACTTGATTAAGATTTAAATAAGAAACACGAGAAGGCTATGAAGATTAAGACATTCGACACCTTTAGAGGAGTAATAAAATAATAAAATATTTTAATTACCCAGACATCCTCCACCTATGCCCAGTCATTGCACAATGGCAATGAGTCAGATTCCTTATTCCATTGTGTGATAAGTCACTACAATCTGCCACATGTCACACTCACATTCGTCGCCACATGACATGTGTCACCAATGCTTAGCTTCCACATGTCACAAGTAGTTGGTTGCCATGTGTCACCAATACTGGGTTGCCATGTGTCATGAAATGACTAGTTTTCATGTGGAGTGTTCTCATTGGTTAATGGTAATTCAATAAATTGTGTCCATGTGGAGTGTTCTCATTGGTTAATGGTAATTCTTGGAATTAGGTTAGAAAATAGTTAAGTATTGGGGGAAGGTGAATAACTAGTTTCCATGTGGAGTGTTCTCATTGGTTAATGGTAATTCTTGGAATTAGTTTAGAAAATAGTTAAGTATTGGGGGAAGGTGGACAAGAGGGGGTAAGGAGAAGGTAGTGTAGGGGGAGGGGAAATTTGTGGGTGGTGGAGGGATATAGTGAGGTAGGATGACATAGGCGGGGAAAGGTGTGGGTAGTGGAGTTAGGGGGTTGTGGGTTGAGGGAATGAGGGAGTGTTCTCATTCATTAATGTTAATTCAATAACTAGTTTCCATGTGGAGTGTTCTAATTGTTTAATGGTAATTATTTGAATTGGTTTAGAAAATAGTTAAGTGTTGTGGGAAGGTGGACGAGAGGGGGTAAGGAGAAGGTAGTGTAGGGGGAGGGGAAATTTGTGGGTGTTGGAGGGATAAGGTGAGGTAGGATGACGTAGGGGGGAAAGGTGTGGGTAGTGGAGTTAGGGGGTCAAGGGTCGAGGGAGGAATAAGGGATGATGAGTCCGACTGACCGATAAACCAAAAAAACTAAGTATGATGTAAGGGGGCGGGGGTTATGCGTATGGAGGGTTGTCGGTTCGTGGGTTGGGGAGTGAAGGAGGTATATGGGGAGTCAGCCTGTCATGTTATGAACCTGATAAACATAAAAATAATATAAGTATTG
>ML783965.1:959225-1005498 GCA_009831015.1 Picea engelmannii | reverse complement strand
ATTATTCTACAACCCTTATGCAACAAAGTTTGATATGTATTTGTCTTGTCAGTATTTAATAGTCGACCTAGGAAAAACCATATATATTACAACATAGTTAATGTGTGTGGTTATATGATAAAATTGTACTATTTGTAACATCAAGTAGTTATAGTATTAGCATTTTAGTGACAAAAAAAACAAAGTGTATGGAATTATAATTAGCAGAGTATTACCTGCCTTTTGATAAGGTTTTAATATTGTCAATAGAAATTCTAGAATAACTTCTCACTGTGTCCAACATGTAATGTTGAAAATATATTTTCTTTATGGTTGAAGGCATTCTAGATTTATGTGTAATATGCTCATTATATCTGGATAATTTGTGAATGCCAAACTAGGAAGGTTGGACTCCCCAATGCAACAACATACACATAGCCTTCCAGAAATAAGAACATAAATCTTACAAAAGAAATTTTAGTTCAAAAGAGGTGTTCCTTATCTACCATGGACATCGCATGGCATTGCAATATGTTTTTTTGAAACAAGATGCACCTCTAAAAGAGAAACCATTAGACATAGCAGAGTCATTTTCAAGGCCCGACATGCATTAATTTTGTATTTCTTGTGTGATGGGAGTAACATGTTAAAGTTTATTTTATATCAAGAGCCTATTGCATCTTTAGTATATGAAAATTGTATGTTCAATACAACATAGATTAGACCTCAATCTTGACATGCATTTCTTATGGAGCACACAATGGATAAGAGTCACAATCCACTATCAACATCTCAAATTTGTGATTTGAATTGAAGAAACACACATTAATGGTGTTCAAAAGTTAATTTTCTTGCTAATATATAAGGATCATAAAGGAACATATAATAACAATACCAAAATTCATGCAAAAACCCTCATTATTGGATGGATCAATGGTAGGGAACAACAATAATGTTGGGGATAATATTTGTATGTATTTGTTGGGAAAGGCATCATTTGTATTATAGATCCAATGTTAATATTTTGAGTGGATTAAACCCAAAAAGTTTTATTGATAGAGGTACATAATTTTCAGGTCAAATCCTTTGCAAAGAGAAATAAATTCAATTAAATGTGACGAATGAACCATTCATTATATCAACTAAACTAAGAGAAATCTAATTCAATGGGTAACTAGACATGTCTAACAGTATGGACCAAGAGGTAGGATAAGTCTACAAATATCAAAGTGTTTTGACACAAGAGAGAAGGCATGTAAACATAGTTGCATTGAAACCCAAAGACATCACAATATTGTATCCCAAGATGATAATATTCTAAACGAAACTTGATTTATACCGCACTATTTAAATCTACCTTGAAATATTAATACGTGCCACATGAATCTAGGAGAAATAGAGTGTATCTAAAACAAGCATAAAATCAAGTTGAACCTTACAATTTAACTTAATTTGGAAATGAAACCCAATTCATTTTAAGTCAAGGGCCAATCTATAAATGTGTCACACAAAGTAAGGTTGTAATCTTACCTAAAACAAATACAATAGTTAGTTGAGATGATTACCAAAATACCCATTAAAATCAAGTTGAATCTTACAATTTAACTTAATTTGGAAATGAAACCCAATTCATTTTAAGTCAAGGGACAATCTATAAATTGTCATACAAAGTAAGGTTGTAATCTTACCTAAAACAAATACAATAGTTAGTTGAGATGATTACCAAAATACCCATTAAAATCAAGTTGAATCTTACAATTTAAATTAATTTGGAAATGAAACCCAATTCATTTTAAGTCAAGGCCCAATCTATAAATGTGTCATACAAAGTAAGGTTGTAATCTTACCTAAAACAAATACAATAGTTAGTTGAGATGATTACCAAAATACCCATTAGAAGCTTCTTGTATTGTTCTATCTAACCAAAATGATTTTATCTTCATTTATAATCAATTGTGGAGACCATGACTCAACACCACTACTTAGACCTGCAACAAAAGCCACAAATATTAATTCCATCTAATTTGATATGCATATGAGAAAAAAAAAAAAAAAAATATAAGAACTCAATGAAAACCTATTTATAAACTATTTAAGTGTTGAGCTCATTAATTATCTCATGATGTGGTAGTGTCATTACTACCTTGAGCATCTCTTGGCTTTGAGGAAAAATTAAAATAAGAACATCATAATAGAAATCAAATTGAAGGTTCAACTAAACAATCCCATGTTTCCCAAAATTTAAACATTTTTTAATTATTCTATGACAACTCGATCTTTATATAAACCATACATGCTAACAACATTTCTCTCTAATATTTTGCACTAGCAAAATATATAAGATAGATAAGATCATATATATGAGAAAATATATATTCATACAAATAAGTATTGGGTTGAATTGCATACGTCATCTTGTGTTGTGTGTGTGTATGTGCGCGTGTGCACTACTGTGCGTGTGCTTCAGTTATTAATTTGAAATTCCTATGGATAGGATAATTATTGCTTAAAATGGTGATGACGCGCATGTTTTCCTTTGATTATTGCTATAGACATATGTTGGAATGCTAAGATAGTCAACAACTATGCAAAGTTGCAGTGAGGAGGATAACATTGCCAGTGTAGCTGAAGAATGAAGATATGGGTATTGATGAAAAAGAAAGAACATTGAGGATGGTGTTATTCCAGAGGGGTGGGTAATATAACATCTCGATTTCAAATATTTGGATTTTTTGGACCAAATTCTAAATAAGTGGATATAATGTTTGGAGCCAAGTTATATAAATGATATTGTGTGTAAATGATGTAAATGCTAGTAAGAATTCCTAGTGCAGATCTTGAGGCCAAGGCCTGACTAACAAATGTCTAGGCATGCATTTTTTATAGATATTGTTTTTATGTATGATGATATATACTTTCATTGGAATTCTCAAATAAATGTAAATATAATTTCAAAAGTCAATATAAAGGTTCAAGGCTAGCTACGGAAGAGCACAAGAGGGACTATGAATCCACTAGAGGGGAAGAGGAAAGGGAACCCAATCATTATAAAAAATCATGACTTTCCTAAGTCTTCTAACCTTCATCTTCTCAATATATTCCTTATAAAATACCCAAACCACCAATCACTGGAGGTAGGTGGTGGTTGGTGGGGAAGTCCACCTTCCATAGTTATGAGAGCATGGAGGTTGAGTAAAAGTTTGGAGGAGTGTAAGAGACTCAATCTCCATAGATATTTAAACCTCATGGATATTTGGATAATCTCTTTTCCTATGCAATTTCTTCATGCAATTGAAATTGATCATTCAATGAACCTAATTTTGTTCATCCCTTTAGCCATTTGATTATATGCATTCCATGCCAGGTTAGTGTTATGAGGAAAATCTCTCTATGGCATGGGGTAAACCAAAACAGACAGAACGACACATAGAAATAAACTCTAATCCCAAATATGTTATATAAATGAAATGCTAAAAATACAAGGCCAAGATCCTACCTCATCTGGACGTTCGATGAAGACCATCGTTGAGCATGCAACTTAAATCTCTATACCCGCAACTTGTCCTCAACAAACAAGATACACAAACATATAGTGATAATATATAATGTTAGCATATATATTAGCATAATCCATTAATATACATGACAAATATGCCCATGGAATAATAATTAAAATATTTGCAAGATATCAATTGGACGAGAAAAGAGTATTTCTATTAAAATAATCAACATAAGTATATAGGTGACAAACTTCTATAGCGACACACATCGGAACCAAGAAACTAAGTCCCTCTAGTTGGGCCTCCACTACTTCAATCCTCCACCAAAGGAAAGCTAATATAAAGGATACAATGAAGTTCTCCATCACAAAGAAGGAAGATCTTGTGGCTTGAACAAGGGGTTCAGACTTTCAAGGATAAAGGGATGTAGACTCAATATGAAGGGAAATTTTTCCAAAGTGTCTTTTCTCTCAAAGTTTAATTGTTGAATCTCCTTCAAGGCTTGGATATGGCTCAATTTATATCCTTCAAATGGAACTGAAGGGTCAAGTCAGAGCATTTTTAGTATATGGAAGGTCAAGGATCATGGATCTCGTGACATGGCATGGAAACCCGACATAATTTTTAATTTTGAGCACCAAACCCGATGTGTGCGGGCTATAGTGGAGCAACCTGCATATATGCTTGTTGTTTAACTGATAGGGCGCATATATGTGGAAAAATATTCTTTTTTGGCTCTGGAAGGTACAAAAGGGGACTTCAAGTCTACATAGTGAAATGGAAAGGCCATCCAACCAAGTTACATGGGGTGAGGAAATTTTTTTTGTAACAAATGCCCCCTAATGTATGAGGTCAGAGGAGTATCTGTGATGGAAGAAATAGATTATAATTCCCAGAAGTGGAGTAATGGAGACTCAGTTGGAAGTCTCCGTTACTCAGATAGAGAGTCTAGGTACTCATAATACTCTAGGTCTCATTTCCAGAATAGATGAGTTGAAGTCGATGGAAGGAGACCCGTTGAAAGGAGAGCATTAGGGCATCTCTCAACAGTCGACACAAGGTACAAAGCAATAGCTTGATTATTAGGAGGATCTCAGACGAATAGGATGTTCACAAACCAACACCACTGTGTGTCTCTCGTATGCACCATATGTAGGTAGTGTGCAAAAGAGACCCTCTGAATAGTATCCAATAAGGAAGACTACCAACAAAGGAGAGGAAAACGCAAATAAGGCTAATGGAATCCAATACACTCCATGAATCCCAATGTGTGAATATATTTCTTGTCGTCGAACAAAAGGGAGACCCCCTAGTCAGCGACCAATGAGGAGATGTCAACTATTGGGTTCAAGTTTACCTACCCATAATGAAAGTAGGACCAGGATGCATGGTATGAATACAGCTTCATGTGACTCTGAGATACACTAAGGGTATGGTCGACATGAAAGTTCAAGAGTTCTGAGAAATGGCTGACACGGGCTTATAGAATTCCTTTGAACAAGAGCATGAGACATATGGATAACTCGGGCAACATATACTTGATGATAAAACTTTGTAATGCAAGAGGCATCACCAAACTCTCCATAGGGACTGGAAGAATAACCAATCGGAGGAGTAAACTCTAAGTAACGAGCTTAGCTTCCTAAGGTCATGCTACACCCAAAATTTGGATGACATTGGACTCAAAATTTTGTGCTCTGTTCAAAGGTGACATGACTACTATTGATATGAGATAATATACTTTTCTTGCCCGTCTTTTTTTTTTTTTCATAGGAAAAGAAATGTTATGATACATGATAGAAAACGAGTGTTGCATGTAAGAAACTAGTTCCAAACAGTGGAACATACCTATGCTCAATGCAAGGAAGTGAATGCGGTTCATGGACACTCGGGGGGATGTTTCCTCTTAGGGTATAGGGTGTCAAGCTGCAAAGGATATAAAAAAAGGATATTCTTGGCTAGTGATGCAAATTGTTGAGGTAAGAGGCTTATAACGAGAAAGAGGGAACCGGAAATAGGCTCAATACTACAAGAGGATGATGGAATGTGACTACAACTTAACTCCAAACAATGTCTTTTTTCGTAGATTTAGTCCCCTAGGCCCAAAAAAGTATAAAATAATACCCATGAGAACTCTTCTAGCCAATGGTGACTAGAGTATTCATTTTTTGTAAGTAGTCTACTTGGTCTGAAAAAGGGTTAAACTTACACCAAATAGATGTCCTTTCAAAACCATTTAACGAGTGTGAAAGAGGCCAGTTCACTGGGCAATCTTTTCATTTTTTAGAGAGTCGGAAAAAATCTTAACCAAGACTCGGGGGGAGTCCCATAGGTAAAGGTCAGAATGCTTGTGAGTAAGAATATGTGGTTCTAACACAAAGTCATATTGGAAATATAAGGAAATCTCGGTCCTATGGAATAAATTCTTCATGGGCATCAAATAGTACAAAGGTTATAACTAGGGCACCCATGTTAAGTAAGCCTCCACCACTTAATAACGACACTTATGGTAGTAGTAAGAAGGTTTTGTGTCGCTAATAAATGGGTGCGTTCCTAGGGTGTATGGATCACGGTCATGGGATGATGCAAGAGTGCAAGACACAATGAAAACCTATCCTATATGTCGGTGAAAGAATATACTTGTTGAAGGCGTGAACATGCAGTATGACGTTGGAAACTGCAAAATATCCTGGACAAAACCACCAAAACCCAAATCTTTCCACTGCACTATTAATCCATAAGGTAAAAAATTAGCACAAACTATAGGAAGTGGGTAAAAAAATTCTACTATTAGTAAAAATAAACCAATTTACCATACCATTTGAGTTTTTTCACCCACATAGTGCATTTTAGGCCATTTTCCCCATGATCTTCAAGTGTCGATTGTGGGAGCTATGATCAATGGAATTGGAAACTGTCTAGACCAAGTAAGTTCCCCTCCCCTCTACTTCAATTTCGATGGTTTAAATTTCAATTTTAGGCCCAATTTTTTGAGTATTAGAGGGTGTAATATGGAAGTTAGGGAGTACGAGGGTGACAGTTCATTGGGTCGCATATATGAAACCATATATGAAAAAGAATAATTCCCATGTATATGCAACCCTATACATGATTGTTACCAAGTTATCCCGCGTACAAGTCCGTGAACACATTTTTGAAAGGTTTAAACTCAAAAAATGGATTTTCCTTTGTAGGATGGTGATTGAATGGAGGGAGAGAGAGCATGAAGAGATAGATGCATTAGTGGGAAGAGATGTAAGGGCCCAAAAATATTTAAAAATATTTGTCTTTTATAAATTTTGGGCTCTCAAGGGAATGAGGGCTCAAGTGAGGTTACTCCAGTTGCTAGTAAACTATTGGGATCTAGAGACAGAGTCCTTCAACCTCGATGGACAACCATTAAGGATTGAAGTGGATGATATATACTTCATCACAGGATTGTCTCGCCAAGGCGAGGTAGTGAATCTCAAGGCCCGAGGGACTAGGGGTGGTATGACTATGGAGGAGTACATTGCCACCCACTGTGTTGCAGGAACAGATAAAATAGGGAGCCAACTCCCAATCAGGGCAATCGAGAACCTGAGCTTAAAGATCGTCGTGCTTGTACTTACACGGATTTAGAGGCTAGCCTCGTTGCACCAAGAATCAAGGCCACTCATGTTATATGTGGTGTAGTGTTTAAGACCCACTATTTATGACTAGTGTACCTCATTGTTGGCTAACATGAAGAGTCAGTTGACGGATTGAAAACAAGGGAAAATGAGAAATTTTGGATTTGCATCCATTCTTTGTAGTTTTTTATTTGACAAGGTTCCAGACATGAGCCCTAGAGTATAGATTACTCCACATGGACAGTGTGATCTAGCCATGTCACGGTGGATCGACATGATGAGGCGGCTAGGAGGTGGTAGGGTGCCAACCCCCTATAATGATGAGTTATTTTTCTGGCGGTGCCAATAGGTCATAGCTATTGATGACTACCCTTATGGCGGGATCAAATACAGAGGGGATCCAGACATGCCTTTTCCACCAAGTTCCGCCTACATTTATATTGGTAAGATTTTTTTTTATATATTTAATATTTTTGTGTGTTTTCAATAAAAATAAAAAACACAAATATTTTTGTATTGTATCAAGTACTAAAAATTTTTTGTTACACAGATGTAGGTTTGCGATGGCCAGAGGGATCCCCATGACATCGGAGGAGGAGCTGAGGAGATGAGCACATGGGAGGAGATGTGGAGAGAGTGTTGCAGAATGTGCAGGGAAACCTGTCTCGATTGATGCATGGGTTTCCTATGGTTCAAGTGGAGGATCTACCATAGGCGATGCAATGACAGGTGGTGGGTGTACCATGTGCATGGGTGTGACTCTTCTGATGTCTCGCAAACACCATAGTGTGCTATCATGATACACATTTGGCTCCATAGGTGTAGATGCCATGGTCATATTATATACCGGCCATATATGTATTTTGAGGGTGTGAGCCCCATTTTGTACTATGACACCATATGTTTTGAACTTGAAAGGATGAAATATAAAAATATTTGGTCTTTGGGTTTACTTTATATGTTACAATGTGTACATGCATGAATGTCATGTTTTCTTTTCTTAGCTATGTGACAAATTCCAATCTAAAATATAATTAGCATATGCATCGGATACATGATTAGAACTTCTAGGTATGTGATTATAAGTAAGAAAATCATAGTATTGTTCCAAAAGTCGTACCCATAGAAATTGTTGGAGTAGAGTAGGGTCTCACACATGGTAATTGTTATTTAACTGATAAATGACTAACTGGGAGTCAAGGCAAACCTCTAAAGCCTGAACACCATGTGAAATGGTGTCACATAATAGTTCTATAATGACGTTATACTCGGCCACATTATTCATTGATGGCTATGTTATCCCCATTTTGTGGATAACTAAGGAGATTATGTCTTGAGGCCCTCACATTGCTGATATGGAGTGTTGAGAGAATACATGACTAATAGTACCCTTTTTCACAGATGGAAAACCAAATCACCACCATAGATGGTCACATATTTGCAGATGGCATCCACCACACCAGTTGGATTTTGAAAGGAAGTGGGCCTTTCTCCATGAGGTACAAGTCAATATTATGGTGAGAATCATTTCAATATTTAATCTAGTTGAGTATGTCATATATTAGATTTCTCTAGATTTCATGATATATGCTTGGACATTATCTTTTTTCCCTACTTTACCTTGGTGGTTGAAATTGTGTCCTAGTAAGTGGTTTTCCTTGGGGATGGGCTTACTACTAGGATATCCATTAATGAACCAACGTAATGTTCCTGACCATACTTACCAATTTCCATCATTGTTTCCCTCCATTTCCTTATCTCTTGGGATTTTAGGGTGTATTGACCTAAGAGGGGGTTGTCCCTCATTCTATGGGATGAAGGGGATGAAGGCCTAGAGGGGTTGATGTTGGGTAAAAGATAAAATATTTGTATAAACCTTCCAGATGCTTCACCCAGGGATCAGCCGAGAAAGCAGTGAAATGTTTATCTTTGAGTAAAGGGGACCCACAATATAATAAAGAATGCTTAAAAGGTTAGTTGAAGGATATGAGGTCTCATCACGAGCCGACCTATCACTCCCATGAATATCTAATGGTATGAAATTACCATCATCTGGTCACCAAACTAGGGTAATGACTCTCAGTTGCATGGCTGAGAGAAAGGGGGTATCATCACGAGCCAACCTTCTCATTTACACTAAGTGTTTGTGGGTGACATTGCCATCATCTGGTCACCATGCCAGAGTAGTTACCTTCAACCTATATTTATGCTATATTGAAAGAAAACAAATAAAGAAAGATAAAAGGCTTGATGGGATTAGAAAAAGTGCATTGTGGATGAAGGTACCACACACCCTCTACAAAGGCACCCATGAATGAGACACTACGACCCCTTGTATGTCATGAGCCCTATGCCCTTTGAGTCTTGACCCAAACCACTTCATCCACTTTACATGGATTAGAGAGGGATCTCTTGGAAAATTTCCTTGACCTAAGGAAAGATCTACCCAATAGGACACCTCGTCAACCCTCCCATATTCAAGCTTGGAAAGTCACGTAGTGTCTTTGAGAAATTAATTGTTTGATATAGTGATCTTTGATGCACATGCTTAGATGGGTTATTTATTGATTGGATTCACTTATCATGATGTTATGACTTGATATCCTTGGAGGGCGTGCTCATTTGTCTTTGTAGGGCCTAGTTGGTGGACAATTTTGGGAAAACAAGCGTAGCTTGGGATTCCATGGGGCTACAAGCCTACAGGTGGATGCCAAGGGCCCACATGCCAGATGAGAAATATCAGACTTGGAAGGCCTTGATGATGACTTGGATGACATATCCCATCCCTCACTTTCCAAATGATTTTCCCAGGAGGGGAAAAACGTCCTCTTTTTGAGCTTGACGTCATGTTTGGGGGGCTAAGGCATGGTGGTGAGATTATATGCATTGGCACTTCGACATTTCAAGGTGTTTGAGTCTTTGACCATGAAGGAAGACATTTGGATTCTTGACACGTGGCTTTGGGAAGCCTTACTACCCTCCTACATCACCAACAACCTTCTCCTAGTGCCAAAACGTCCCCTAAAGGGGTGACGCCCATGTAAATTAGGGTTTTATTTGTGCAAAAGTGAAATTTTAAATGAATTGTTTAATATTTATTTGTTAAGGGAGAAAGATTGTGGATGTTGACCCCTAATCTTATGGTTTACCCCTTAATTTGTGGGCAAGTCACCTTGGTGACATTTTGTATAAATAAGAGATCATAAGATCTTATTTTAACATAACTCTCCCTCATTGTGAGAAGTATTGGTTTGAAATTTTCGCTATCTTTGGCTCTATTTGTCTCTTGTGCATTTTTTTATGACTATATATATGAATGGTTGATGAAGGAGTGAGGCACTAGCCTTGGATGGATGTTTTCTAGCTTTTATGGTGGATTATCTTAGCATATTTCTTGATTTTGGTATGGTATTTTACTCATATGCTATCATTCTTTTCAAGTCAAGGATTGTTGTGATAGGATATAGGTGGGAAGTATAGGGGAATACACCCCCACCATAGTCTTCATCATTTTATGATTCATCTTATTTATTAAACAAGGGTTTGCTAAGAGAAGTATAAGGGCATACACCCTCTTAGCTTAAACCCTAGCTAGAGAAAATTTCCTTGGGAAGTAAAAGGGCTTACACCCCTAAGGATGTAGCTTCTCTAGTTCTTTCTTTATTTGGCTCCATTAACCCAATAGTAAAGTCACTAGTCATACATTTTTTTGCATTGGAGATATAAAATCATTGCCTTGGGAAACACAAATTTTGATCTTTTGAAAGGTTTCTTGCTTGATGTTGGTTAGCCTCATTGAGAGGAGTCTTCCCCTAGTACTAGGGCGTCCCCTCTCTCCCACTACTTTAATTTGTGTTACAAACTTTAACCTACATCCATTAGAGCATCATAACCATAGCTACTAACATGCTCTTAACTCCTAAACTAACCCTAGACTAGCTCTCTAACTTCACTCACCTATTCTACTAACTAGGGCGCATCTTTTGGGATAGTTGTTGGAATATTTTGATGGTTAATTTTGTTTTTTCATGCCATTGAATGCTACAGATATAAGGCTGCAATTTTCTGCATAAAACACATGTTATAACAACTTGGTTTATTCAGCCTCATAGTGCCATTTTCAGTCATAATTGATTTCCTAATTCATTGATAATGTTGTTGATTGATCTTATGCTTTACATGATTATTTGAATGTATTACTTGATGATATAAATTGTCATCTATTTCTGAAAATTAGGGACAATAAGCTTAACTTGCTGATCCATACTAACATATATCATTGCAAAGTGGTTTTTCTTGTGTCGTGGGCATGCATTACACCATTTACATGTTACTCAACATACTTGGAAACCCTTGGACCTTCCCAATACTTCATTCCACACATTTCACTCCACTTAGACTTTACCGCTAGGGGATCCACTTCCATCTCTATCCATCTCCATCTCATTCCCCCTAGGGTCACCGAGATCGCCTCCCTAGAGTGACCTAGTCACCCTTGAAGTGAAAGACCTACATCAAAGTGACATTGGGTGTAGGATTCCCAATTTGTAGCACTTGCTTTTGTGGTTGGGTCATAATTTCTCCAACTTACAACTTGTGCTATAACAGGCTCTAGATGAACGCCACCTGAAGACACCAGTTGGCCCTCGGGTGAGTAAATGACCCAAGCAACAGAAGCCATGTTCCACATATGACGATTGGCACCATCCACAAATCCTAAGTAAACAAAAGACTCCATTGATATCTGCCAACCAAGGGAATAACTTGATAAGAAAGCCGATGACACAAAGGGAAAGATGTATATACACTAAGATACACTAGTATACAAAAGGTCACACCCAATATTTGAGGGCTTAAGTGTAATAACTTTTAAGGTAGAGCCCATTTCTGGGCTCATCCAACATATTCCCTTCATAATCTTCCATTTCATAATCTCCTTTCTCTAAGGCACGTCACACGATATAAGGATCGTGCCACATGGGGTTGAACTTTCTTGACCCCATTTGTTCTTTGGCTTGGTCATATAGAAGAACCAAGTCACCCTCAACGTACTGCTGAGGACAGACAGACCTATCATATTGAAACTTAACACGTCATTTATTTGCTTCGATAGTCGTAGATTCATCTCAACACTGCTCATCGAGATGCTCTAGGTGTACGAGGCATTCTTCAAGATCGAATGTGTTAGGTAGGAGTTGAATTGTCAGCTTGAGGGAAGGGATTTCACATTCAATCGAAAGAATCGACTCCATGCCATGTACTAACTAAAAAGGAGATAAATTGGGCTGACAGTTTTTTGCAAGATGGTCTTGAGATATTTTTTCACCACCTCTACTTGTCCATTTGCCTGAGGATAGTAAGGGGAAGAATGAACGTGCTTAAACCCCATTTTTTATGCTAACTCTTTCATCATTTCATTCTAAAATTGACTGCCATGATTAGTGAAAATCTCTCTTAGGATTCTAAACTAAGCTATAATTTGGTTGAATACGAAGAATGTTGCATGCTTACCATCGAATGTAATGGTAGGCATGGCAATTTCCCATTTAGTGAAGTAATCCACGACCACAATGATATGTTGATGCCCCCCAGCTGAATTTGGATTACAATCCATAAAATCTACCCCCAACTTGGTGAAGGGATCGATGGTGATGACTGGGTGAAGAGGGGTTGGGTGCGAGCGCATTTTTCGAGCGAACACTTGGCAAGGGTGACACTTCTTGACTACTTCAACAAAATATTTAAAAATTCGCGGTCAAAAATAATTGGTTTGCAATATGTTTTGGGTTTTCACAAGACCGGATAAACAACCACCACAAGCCCCACTGTGACAGTTATTGAGGACAGACTTAGCTTCCTTGTGAGTCAAGAAATGACATAAAATATTATCTACTCCTTGATGATACAAAGTTTCGCCGATGATAAGGTAGTTTTTATCCTGATGACGTATACATCATCAATCGTCTCTCGACATATGTTGGGATAGATTCAAGGATTGAAGATAAATTAGAATGTCTCCATACTAGGGGTTCGAAGACGATATAAGGAATATATGTTCATTCGTGAATGAATCATCATGAAAAATGTCCTCAGCTAGTCGAGGGAATTCTGATATCAACTCGGAAAAAATTAGTGATTTATTAGACTTCACCAAAGCGAAATCGAGATCAAACTCTTGCAAAATAAAAATCCACTTATTTTATTTCCCCCCTATGATACGCCTAGTGAGGCCCTATTGAAATGGATTGATATCCGCAACTACGGTAGTTTTGCAAAGTAATATATAATGTCGTAATGTTTGAACCACATGTACGACAACCAAGGCTAGTTTCTCTACGTGAGAGTATTTAAGTCCATAACCGAATAGGTTTCAACTGAGATAGTAGACAATGTGCTCATGGATCTCATCATCCTCCTGAACCAGAACCATACCAACCGTCCCTTCGAACATGGCGATATAAAGAAAATAGTCTCTATTGTAGTCTAGAGGCTTCAACAAAGGTGTCGATACCAAAGCTTTCTTAAGAGCATTGAAAGATTCTTGGGCTCGCTCATCCCATATAAACGGATTATCCTTCTTCAAAATATGCATGAAACCCTTAGTTAAATTGGCATAGTTCACTATGAACTGATGCAGGAAATTATCCTTCCCCTGTAAACCTTGAAGTTGTCAAATGTTGCGTGGGGGAGGAAATCAAAGTATTTCCTCAACCTTCATAGCTTCTACCATGATCCCATGATTAGATACTAAGAATCCTAAAAGAGAGCCAGACCTAACATAGAACATGCACTTGTGAGGGTTCAACTGAATGAGATAGTAACGACATCTCTAAAATACTAATCGAAGGTGAGCGGAGTGATCTACTCTCTCGTGAGAGTGAGCAGCAAGATCATCTAGGTAAGATTCAAAAATATGCTTGAGGTCATGAAAAGAAAAGTTCTTGGCACGTTGTAAGGTTGCTTCGGTGTTTTTAAGGCCTAAAGGAATTTTCCGGTATGAAAAAGTACCCCAGGGAAAAATAAACGACATCTTATGTTGATCCTCAGGTTTGATTTGAATTTGATTATACCCTGAAAATTCATCCATAAAATAAAAGACTTCGCTTCTCGCATACTCGTCAATAATCTAGTCAATGAAATGAATCATGAAGTTATCTTTAGGACAAGCCTTGTTTAGGTCTTGAAAATCCATACATACATGGGTGGTTCCTTGTTTTTTATTCACACGAATGAGGTTGGACACCCATTCATTCAAGGGAACCGGGTATATGAAACCATCATTAAGTAGTTTCTCTACCTCTGCCTTAATAGCAGGGACCTTCCTAGGATTAACAACTCTAAGACATTGTCGAACAGGTCTAACATCTGGATAGGTCTTAATCTCATGTTCGACAATGTTGGGGTCGATCCCTGACATCTATTCATATGACCAAGTGAATACATCACAAAATTCTTTGAAGAGATCGATGTAGATATGAATTTCTTCAGGCAAACAATCTGCACAGATATATATGTTCTCAATTTTTCCAGGAATTTGATAGATGTTGATCGTGATGGTAGGAGAAATTTTCACCATGTTTCCTTCGACATAAATACCATGTGTATCTAATGGAATCACAACATGACTAAATATATCACTCAAGGTAGATCTAAAGTCATGTTGTTCGATCCTAACAAGCTGTGGGAGAAAATAGGAGCGATGATGCATATCATCCGAAGGTAAAGTATCATCTAGCAAATCATGCGAACAAGATGATTGGATAGCCCATACGGTCTCTAGAACATGATCCACCTCATTCATCCACAAGGAGAAAGGATACGGATCAACAATAGCATCACGAATAGACCAATACGCAACTTCTATCGTTAACAGTGGCATTGTCATCCCGATGTGCGATTGACCTTCATATGACATAGTCGAAGAAGGTAGGGTCCAAGGGTTGTTGAAATATGAAGTACGGAAAGGAACAAACCTCATCAATGACAATGACTCATTGGAAATGGCATGAATGTGGTGAATTGGTGCCATGAAATCAAAGCTACCCATGAGAAAGGAATACATTCCGACACCAACATCCTCAGTTTCATGTTGAGAATTGTCGATCATAGGGATTGAAGGTCTAACTGATGCATTACAACTAGCATGCGCAAAGGACAATTGATCAATCTTCACTATTTTCCCTTCATGAGGAAAACATAAAGTGCGGAAAACAGACAACACGAATGTTGTCATGACATAAGTCCAATTACTCCGTAGTAGTAAATTATAGTCGAGGGGTGCATCAACCACCTCGACATCAAACTCCACTGTCTTTCCACCGAAATGGACCGAAAAGTGGGAAGGATTACGTGGGTTCGTAACGAACTCCCATCAAAAGAGGTCAACATAGTCATAGATTGGGATAGAGTCAGAGAGCCAATGGATTTCCAATAGGTTAAGGACATCACACACATTGCACCACCTTCATCAATTACAGTGCGTTTGATGGTATTTTTTGTATACTCCACATGGATTTGAAAGGCCACATGGTAAGGTAAGTGAGGCATAACATATGAGGCATCAAACTTAATAACCTTCGAGCCACACGGGTCTAGAGATCCTAAAGAAAATAACAAGGCATTCCTTTGTGAAGGACATGTCTGGAGCACCTCCTAAGCTGACATCACACAAGGGGTTTGACCCAGATCTTCGAAAATAAAATAGTTCTGGGCAGCTCTGGCATTAAGATTCTGGGCATAGCACTTTATTACTCCTTTCAAAATACGAGGCAGAGGTTCCAACTTTTCGATCTGCAAGGGTGTTTCCGGAGGAGGAGGAGACTATGGACCTATAATAGTCTGTGAAGAACCGTAATCACGAGATAAAGTGGCTACATCAATCTGAGACTTGACCATATTGACACATGGATGGCCACCTTCATGTTCCGAGGGGTTTTGACTCCCACTCGACGCATTTTCGGTGTTGGAGGCCCCTGAGGCCATGCGTTGATTATGCAGAAACAGATTTGTCAGCACAACAGGCGGCTGTGATAAGAACCTCGAGACTTCCTCGATTTTGGGGCATAGGTGGGTAAGGTGATCATATTTTAAAATTTTACAAGGAAACTTCACCTTCCTTTTTTCTTTCCTGCCCTCACTAGCATTATTATTCAATCTATCATTGTTAGTGTCATCCTTGGCTTTTCTATTATTTTTCCCACCCTTACGATTATTACCTCGTCCTTTCCTTCTATTCCCTCTTGGTTAATGGTTACCATTTGGGTTAGTTGACAACTGTACAGAATGCACATCCGTCGACTAAGTGGGAGTGGAGGACGAATTCGAAGCTTGTCCTGCTACAGGTTGGCTTAGAGATAAATCTTTCAACTGGTTCATCACCAAATCTATAGACTTAGCATTTGTAGAGCCTATGATGCCATCAGCATGAGGCCTGGGATTTTTTCTAGGTTCGTAGTTTGACCATGTCGTGTCAGGAAGAATTTCATACAACATTCCAGATTGAGCATATATGAGGTCCAATTGTTGGGCTTTGAAAATAGCTTCTTCTTCAAATGTTGCTCTGGATGTAGAAACATCCTTTTAAATATAAGGCAATAAGGACTTAAGGAACCACTCCAACATAAACTCTGGAGGAATGTAGGCTTTTATCAACCTCTTCCGTCTACACCACTCTTGGATATGGTTCGAGATATGCGTGGCTTTATCTTGAAGGAGGGCCGACAAAATTTCTATGTCGTCATTGTAACGAACCGACAACTGGAAGGGGTTGTGAAATATCAAAACCATGTGATTAAAGTTTTTGTATGTTCCCCCCCGTAGCTCAATGTACCATTTTGCGGAGACCCCCATGAGGGTGTGTTGAAATAGCCTCAAATGAATAAAATCGTCATTTAGGGAGTTAGACTAGCACCAAAGATGAAAAGTAGTGACATGATCACCTGGATCCTCGCCATTCTTTCCTTTGAATTTTGGAATGTCTGAAGTAAGCTTAGTTGGGGTGGGGGGGCATAACAGATTGCAACGCACAGGGTCATTCATTAATTTTGACAAATCTGGTAGATTAAGCATGGCCATAAAAGGGATCCAAGGTTGCGGCGTTTGAACCCATGCTCCTCAGAAAGATTGGATTGGAGGGATTGCAGGCCATCCAAGGTTTTGGTATATTCCATGGCCTTGTCTGGTAGGATAATATCCTCCTTCAAAATGATTCATGAAAGGTTGTATGGGTACCATACCTATGGAAACAACATAATGAATATTATATACGTTGCCCCCAGCTGAAGGGGGCTCTGGGATGGGGGTTTCCCATAGTGTGAAACTGAGTCCCTCTAGATGGAACTTCGGAGGATAAAGGGGGATTCGCCATAATAAATTCAATTGTCGGAATCGGCATGGAGGAAGAGAAGGAAAAGGATGGAATATAGGAAGTGACTTGTCCGCTCAGTTGATAACTCCATCCAGGAGCATTCAGACTATGATTAGGCTCAGAAGAAAGAGGAGGCCAACCTCCAACTATAGGATTCATTTGGAGAATATGGCCTCCACCAAACGAGAGAAGAGCATATGGAGGAGCCATGCCCCCAGGTCCAAAACTAGGATTCACATTAGCCGGTGGAATGGAGGATGAGATTTGCGACGTCATGTTGGGAATACCAAATGAAAAGGGATTAGAGATCGAAGGTATTGAATGAAAATTATAACCTAGTGTTGGCCCTTGACCAAGTTTTGAGAGATCCTTGGTCAAGTTTGACCATTTTGGACTTCGACAACCTGTCGAAGGCAGAGCGCAAGACGAAGCAGAGATCATGGGATCTCGGCCCATTTTTGGGTCCTTTTTGGGATTTGGGAATATGTAACGGTTATGGGAATGTTGGCCCATGGGTTTACCCATGCTTAGGCCTATTTTGTAATCTATAAATAGATGTCTAGGAGATGTAAGGAAAGAGGAGAAAAGAGGCATCTATGTGGAGTTGTGCTAAGTGAAAGTGTGGCTTGTAAATGCTTTGTGCATACTATGAGAGACTTGCAGAGCTAAGTGCAAGTGGTTGTAACTGACTATGAAGGGCTTTGTGTTGTAACGCAAGGAAGGAGGATCTAGCGAGGTGTGCAGATCTCCTGTCCTATGCGGAGTAAGGTTTTTGTGGCTCTATGCATGTATCTGATTGAAGAAAATAATAAAGAAGAAGAGTTGGTGGATGTATCCCCAAGGTGGGGGTGAACCACGTATATGTTGTGTTGCTCTTCTTTGTGCGTTTTTGTTGGTGTACTTATGTGTTATCTGCTATGTTCTTGACATAGATAGATAGATAGATCTATTTATACTTTGTGCTTATGATGAATCTGGATGCTAGATCTGACCTCTGTGAATTTTCTTAGTTCTTGAATATGATAGATCTGATATAATTCTTTATACTAAGTGCTTAGATACATTGGATCTGGGTGAATGTTGTGATGCTCTGTTTTATCTGCGGAGCAGATATTGGATAAATATTGATGAAGGTTTACTGCTCAGTGCTCTGTTAAATACTAGAATCGTAGATCTGTGTCCCAGCTAAGGTTGCAGACATCTGAGTCCTGCAACCACCCCTTCCTCTACCTCGTGTCATACTTCATCTGCTTCGCAAGTGTTTCCGAAAGGGCTGGTAGTTAAGGTTTTGTTGGTGTTTTGTTTTAGCGTTGAACCCTGGGTCTGCCCCTGTGCCAACAAATGGTTCCATTGTTGGGAATGAAACTGTGATTGTTGGGAACTGAGGAAGAAGAAGCCTTTTTTGAATATTCGACCTGAAACTAAGAAAGCTCTGTGTGAAGCTCTATGCCAAGAAAAGAGGTCAGATATGAAGAAAAGAGGTAAGATCTGGAAGATTTGTGCTCTGATAAAGGTAAGAATAGTGAAAATTTCTAGATCTGAAAGCTTTGTAGAAGTAAGACAAGTGGAAAATTTTGTTTCTAAGGCATGGATCTAGGTATGTTTGATAGATTCTGTCCTAGCTCGAAAACTAGGGTACCGGTAGATGAAAGAAGGTTTGAAATGAGTAGATCTAATAAGAATAGTGAAATATATGTTATACCTATGCATATAAAGAATATTTGGACTAACAAATGGATGCAGGATCCTAGAAATAATTTTTTGCAAGTTAGCTCCTACGATCCTAGCACGCAGTACAAAAAGGGTTGGGGATCAGTTAAAAGAAAGAGAGGATTAACCCTCTATTATAGTTGCAGAAAACCAGGACATCTTGCTAAGGAATTCCCTGGGAGAAGACCTAGTTGTCTTTGTTGTAAAGCTATGGACCATGAAGTATTGGATTTCCCTAGAATGATTGTTAAAGTTGAAAGAATGAATCTGAACCAAGAAAACCCTAAGTTAGATCTAGAAACTAAGATTATGGTAGAATCTCAGAAAGAATCAGAGAAAGTATTGTTGCAAATGAGAGAAACCCTGAATGACCATCGACATGTTAGATTATCAGAGATCTTCATAGAAAAATAATGCATTGAAGCAAGATTAGGAGACTTCAATGTTGACTGTGTTCTGGATGAGGAAACACAGGTAAATGTTATGACATAAAGAACCTGGGAAATTTTAGGAAAGCCTTCTATGGTTCCTTCACTGGGAGGAATAGGATTATTCAGAGGAAAACTGATAACCCTATGTGGGAAGCTCGTGCAGATGCCTATGAATTTCGATGGAACTTCGACAGAAGAATATTTTGAGATCATTAAATTTATTGAGGACAATGCTCCATTTACCGTGTTACTAGGAAGACCTTCGATTGAAAGAGATGAAGCCAGAAGGAAGAAAGAAGAAGAAGTCTTAAAGCAGAAGAAGAAAGAGTTAAAATATTTTATAACTAAAAGGATCGCACACTTGATTGAAGAATAGGAGAACAAATCATAGCTAATTCACAACAACAATGTAGATATCAAAGTTGCAAGAACACTAGAACACCCACAGAAGATTGAAGTACCTATTCCAGATAAAGAAGAAGTATCACCCTCGAATCCTAGGGAAGAATCTCAACAACGTGAAGTCACTATGTCAAAAGAAGATAAGAATAAGAATGGGAAAAGGAATATCGAGACGAAGCTCATTGGAAAGAAGGATAGAAAACTAATTAAGAAGAGAGCTAAGATCGAAAAGTTATAGAAAGATCCAGAAGGAACATCGCAGAAGGAAAATTTGCAAAACTGGAGCTTCGTCGGGATATCAGCATAGCGACACATGGCACTTCGCCATGGCGAAGCAATATAGTCGTTGGGGACATTATAACCGTTATACCAACGCTCCGAACAGGTAGAAAGGAACTTATGACTAGACAACTCGCCATCAGACTGTTGGGACCGTGCCATAACGGACAGAACAAAGTTCAGGAAGGCTTCATACCCATTGCAAACGACCTGTTGCCGAGTTACTTATTTATCCTATCGCGCCATGCACCGAGAACACTTTTTCTAACCAAGAATTTGAGACCACAGGCCAATTTGATCTTGCACAGTGGTCATCGCATTGTTGCCATCTATTCCATTGCAGTGTCTAATTTAATCTGAACCCAATCTAGTTAGTCCCGAGTGCATATGTCTGAAGGGCTCAATGCAGTCGAAGAATCTGTGACAGAAGTACTCCTCAACCTGATGACTGAAAGAGTCATGTCGGAGAGAGGAATATCTATAGGTGTATAGGATTCATCCACAAGAACAACGCAAGCATCTCTGTCGACCTCTCGTGGAGCTGGACCATCTCGGCCATCAGATGAAAAGAGAACTAAGCACAGGGATGATCTAGTGAATGCCAAATTGATCCCAACTATATTACCCACCTACATACCACCTCTAAGCAGTGCAGTAAATCGAGATAACTTGCCCATAGATTTTGAGTACACCTTGGTCACTGCGAACCTCCTGAAGGGGATCCACGCAGTTCAAGGAGACCAAGACAAGATTGTAGCGTTGAAGTTCAACGACTTCAATCTCGGCGACCGAAAAGCCTATAACATGCTTGCCCCACATAAGTACCTGACCAAAACGAAGGGGAAGAATTCAAAGATAATCCCCCAGACATGGACCCATAACCTCTCATAGTCCACCCTGCTGAACTTCATGAAGATTCCACACTTCAGAAGACACCAGCAGGTGAATACCTGTGTCAAGCTACTGCTTTATTGTTACCATGGCGGCTATTTTTGGCTAGACCACCATATCACAGTTGATCCGACACTGATCAATCAGATCACAAGGTTGAGTATGCAGAGACCTTATCCACAGGATTTTTATCCAAGAAAAGCCATGGATCGCGCTCTAGTACAGAGGATCAAGGACACCTACCGCGATGTCGAGAAGTGGACGCGAGGTTACAAGGTAGCTTCTATCCAGAGTAGCACAGTGAGCCTCGCCTGTCAGTTGATTGCAAGGAAGTTAGTAAGAAAGAACTGACCTACCCAAGTCACCGACTTTGTATTCGACCTCACAGGGAAGTGCACGAAAGGCCTACAAATGAACTGGGAAAAGTAACTAGTGAATCAATTGGAACTAGACTGCAGAAAAGCACAAGATCAAGGTTATGAATTCCATTTTAGTTGGATTTTGATCCTTATTGCATTCATCATCTGGGATATGCCGGAAGGTGCGACCTTCCCTGACATCAATCCATTTGAGCCACTGGCCACAAAGTTTGGTACACTTTAGTATTCCAGCGATATGAACAAATAGTGGCAGTCAAATGTTGTTTTTCATACCTACTACGATCAATTGAAGAGAGCCATCCAGTCCGAGCCTCACATGACTCCGACCACTCTACACCGATTCTGGCCTTTGATGAAGTTCAGCCCAAATAGACATTTCATTTATATTATAGCACTACAGTCCATCCACGTAGTCTCCAGTGTGCCTCTGCCATTGGGAACACCAGAGCTGGGAGACGAGCCAAACCAACTCCATCGATTATTTGATACAGTCGAAGCTCGCTTTCGATGAGCACGAGAGGAAACAAAACAAGCCACCCTGCTTTTATGCAAGTACAAGGAGTACTTGTAGAACAACGTCGAGCTGCAAAACAAAAAAAAATTTCCCTCCATGCGAAGTTCGACGAAGAAAAAACACAGATACAACAAGGAAAAGAACAATTGTTTTCTCAGAAACTCAAAGTAAAGGAAGCGGTCAACAGAGCACTTCGCTCTGTGGCAGTCGTAGAAATAAAGGAAAAAGATCGAGTTACACAGCAAGTAGACGAACTTGAGGAAGTGATCCAGCAGCTACAACAATGCATCGCAAACTTAGAACTACACGCAGTGCCCGAGACCCCACAGGATGTGAAGGACCAAAGAGAAGCAACTTCCAAGAGCACAGTTGAGAGACTAAAGGCCCTTTCTATGGAATACAAGCAACTGAGTGATTACAGTTCCCTGACATACGAGTGACTCGCTGAGAGTCCAGAATTAAGAGCACTGGAGTCATAGCTCCAAGAGGCAAAGTATCAAGCCAAAAATATACAGGCACAGTTGAAGCTCCTCTCAGTTGTGGAAAGAATGAAGAGATCTCAAGAGAAAGGAACCGCCCAGCAGCAGATTCACGCTATTCAGAGAAGAGTTATGGAAGTAACTTAGAGACTCCAACCCATGCAAGATAAGGCCTACCAATTGTTCACAGAAGTTGAAGGCCGAGGAGAAGAACTAGAACAGGTTGTTAATGCAGCTGAACAATGCCTGGAAGGATCTGTGAACAATGCAGTCATCCAAGAGTTTGTTGAACAAGAGGTCGTAGCACAACAACAAGTTGAAGCAACTCGAACCAATCTTGAGGCTTTCGAAGAAAGAATACCTACATCAGAGTGAATTGGGATGAGTCACAGGTGAGTGTTGGGGGCATGTTGGCCCTCAACAAAGTTTTGAGAGATCCTTGGTCAAGTTTGACCATTTTGGAATTCGACAGCCTGTCGAAGGCGGAGCGCAAGATGAAGCAGCGATCATGGGATCTTGGCCCCTTTTGGGTCCTTTTTGGGATTTTGGAATATGTAACGGGTATGGGAATGTCAGCCCATGGGCTTACCCATGCTTAGGCCTATTTTGTAATCTATAAATAGATGTCTAGGTGATGTAAGGAAAGAGGAGAAAAGAGACATCTATGTGGTGTTGTGCTAAGTGCAAGTGTGGCTTGTAAATGCTTTGTGCATACTGTGAGAGACTTGCCGAGCTAAGTGCAAGTGGTTGTAACCGACTGTGAAGGGATTTTTGTTTTAATGCAAGGAAGGAGGATCTAGTGAGGTGCGCAGATCTCATGTCCTATGTAGAGTAAGGTTTTTATGGCTCTGTGCATGTATATGATTGAAGAAGCTAATAAAGAAGAAGAGTTGGTGGACGTAGCCCCAAGGTGGGGGTGAACCACGTATATGTTGTGTTGCTCTACTTTGTGCATTGTTGTTGGTGTACTTATGTGTTATCTGCTAAGTTCTTGACATAGATGGATAGATAGATCTGTTTATACTTTGTTCTTATGATGAATCTGGATGTTAGATCTGACCACTGTGAACTTGCTTAGTGCTTGAATCTTCTAGATCTGATCTAATTCCTTATACTAAGTGCTTAGATACATTGGATCTGGGTGACTGTTGCGATGTTTTGTTTTATCTGCGAAGTAGATATTGGCTAAATATTGATGAAGGTTTATTGTTGACTGCTCTGTTAAATACTAGAATTACATATTTGTGTCCCAACTAAGATTGAAGACATTTGAGTCCTGTAACCACCCCTTCCTCTACCTCGGGTGAGACTTCATCTGCTTCACAGGTGTTGTTGAAAGGGCCAGTAGTTAAGGTTTTGTTGATGCGTTGTTGTAGCGTTGAACCCTAGTTCTGCCCCTGTGCCAACACCTAGCGTACCAAAATGAGATCCAAAAGGGTTTGTTCCTATGGGATGAGTAGAACCCACATGTTGGGTAGCAGTAGAGGCGGGGATCTCTAGAACCCCAACTGTCGAGGATGAAGGAGTCAAATGGATACCACTATTCACGGAAGATATAGGATTCGAGGGAATCCCTGTCACGTTTGGGTTTGACTCGGTACTTATAAATGGTTATCACATGTATGGGAGGTGGAGATAAATGTACCATGTTTATTAACTTTACTCATTTTAGAAGGAAACTTCGGTAAAGACTCAAGATGTGGTGGTAACTTCAACAAACGATGAGAGTTGGGAGGAGGCTGGTGTTTTTCCACGATGACTCAAGACTCGAGATATAAAACCAAATCCTAGGTCCAACTAATAATCAGAGAGCACACCAAAATAAAGCAAAAAGGCCAATATACACAAATAGGATATAATGGCTGAAAAAGGGCCTCCCTCACTAGAGTAGGTATATCTCTCCCAAGAGGGGCCTGAGACTCCTTTCAAAATATTGGAGGTATCTGGATCAATTATAATGGCCCTCATATGATTAACAATGCAGTCGATCAGATCCCCTTGGAGAGGTAATCCTCCATAAATTTGGTGTGTTGTCCGACCCTTATCTAACTCGAGGTACCTGCAGAATAACCCCTGCAAGTAACCTATGTGGCTACCTATGTCAATAAACTAGAGTCACCACAATATAACCAATGGGAAGGCGAACAATCGTAAGTCCGATCCACCGTATGGGAATAGTAACAAAGCCCAAAATCTTGAAAGCACTGCCTCTCACAAAGGTAAAGGTACCAGCAAGACCCCCAAATACGAATAGAAACCCAGAAATTTCTTTGACACTAAGAAGGTATTAGAGGGTTATCTTTTCAACCAACTTCACACGACCTCATGCTTAACTCTGGTGTGAGCAGAGCCTCGTGACGTCACTAATTACACAATGGGTTTCGCCAATCCTTGGTCAGACACATATGTTTAGTTTAATAGCCTTGGAGAAGTTTACTGAAAAAATATTATTCCAAGGCCCTATGTCCTATACTTATTTGTGTACCCCGAAAAATACAATCATTTCTAATCAATTTTAATTAATCAACGTTAATTTTCATGGTTTTTGCTTACTCAAGAGGTGCGGTCGTGAAACTGATGGTATTATGACTCAACATATAAAAGAAGTAAATATAAAAACATTTTTAAGCACTAGTCTTGAATTTCAAAGAGATGGTATGCTTCTAGATGCAACTTTTCCAATGCAATCTCTCCACATGTGTCAAAATCAATGAAAGTGATCAAAAGAGAAAATTCCATAATGAAAAATGAGCAAATGTTTTTGTATTTTCGATATAAAGAAAAGAAAATGCAAGGATTGAATAGTAGCTTCACATGCAAACCCTACTGCAAGAAAAAAGAGACAAGCCAAGTAGTATACCAAAAAGCAAACACTTAGACCAATGTGCAAGGACAACCAATGAAAAATATGATAAGAAAGAATATCGCTCAAAAATTCAACAATAAGAAGGATTTCTATCAGTTTGTAAGCACTTAGTAGTCAGGAAAGAGACCCAAGAATACTAAGCAACCAACCAAACTCACCCAAAAAACACCAAACTTATCCTACAAGAATAACGAGCTGATGTATGTGACTGTTTGAGAAAAAATCACATATTTATGCACCCTAAAGGAGGACAGTTTGTGTATGTACGCATCTTAAAAGGGAAAAACTACGTATACCCAATAAAACACTGCCAAGGAAAGGGTTAAGATAAGAAACTCAGATGCAAAGTAAAAATAGGTTGTCAAGCAATCAGGTGACAAGGAAACTCAGGATAACAGATAGAAAATCAAGGAGAAAAACACTCCAAACCCCAAAAAACAAGATCATTCCCCAGTATGGTCGCTAGTTTTGTTACGGGGAAAATATCTCTATGGCATGGGGTAAACCAAAACATACAGAATGACACTAAAAAATCAACTCTAATCCCAAATATGCTATATAAATAAAATGCTAACAAGACAAGGCCAAGAGCCTACATCGTCGGGACTTTCAATGAAGACCATCGTTGAGCATGAAACTCAAAGCTCTATACCTCCAAGTTGTCCTCAACAACCAAGATATGAAACCATATAGTGATAATATATAATGTTAGCATATATATCAGCACAATCCATTAATATACATGACAAATACGCCCATGGAATAATAATTCAAATATTTGCAAGATATCAATTGGATGAGAAAAGAGTATTTCTATTAAAATAATCAACAAACGTATATAGGTGACAAACTTATGTAATGACACACATCGGAACCGAGAAATGGAGTCCTTCCAGTTGGGCCTCCACCACTTCAATCTTCCACCAAAGGCAAGCTCATATAAAGGAGACAATGAGGTTCTCCATCACAAAGAAGATCTTGGGGGATGAATAAGGGGTTCAAACTTTCAAGGATAAAGGGATGCAAAATCAATATGAAGTGAAATTTCTCCAGGGTGTCTTTGCTCTCAAAGTTGAATTGTTGAATCTCATTCAAGGCTTGGATACAGCTCAATTTATATCCTTCAAATGGAACTGAAGGGACAAGTCAGAGTGTTTCCAATATATGGAAGGTCAAGGATCATGGATCTTGTGACATGGCATGGAAACCCGACATAATTTTTAATTTTGAGCACCAAACCCGATGTATGCGGGTTGTAGTGGAGTAACCTACTTATATGCTTGTTGTCTAAGTAATAAGGTGCATATATGTGGAAAATGTGTTTGGGTTAATCTCCTGGAGAAAATTAATAGAATAGACTCCTTATCCACACTCTAAAGAGAATTTGAGGAAAGTTGATTCCTAAGGGACTATTAAGTAGATAAATGAATATTTTCCTTATGTCATGTGGGGCAGTGGAAGGGAGTGCCATGGCTGGGCTGGCTAGATAGATACTTAGAGTGTTTTGTGGTGAAAAACTTATCTCAACCTAAGAGAATCTAGGTTTGGTTAGTGACCTTAGTGTCCTTATCATGTTTGTTTCGCCTTAGTGAACCCATAGAGTAGGTTATTTCAGAGAGGATTTCCTATAGTTAGGTAGAAGAATGATTTCCAATGACCAGTTTCCTTAGATGAGCTTCTTGAAAGATAAGTGTTCCATTTTTATTATGAATTCCTAGTGAAAAAAATATTATGAAGTTGGTGTGTTTCTTATGGGTGAATTTGACATGGAATTTTGGAGAATGTATGATGTTGCATGTCAATATTGTTAAAATAATTAGATGTATGTTTCTCTAGGATTTGAACAACCTTAGAGTCATTTTCCTTAAATTATTGTTATGCATAAAATATCGTGTATGCATTCAAACCTTAGTGGTGATGGCCATAATGTTTTTGAATTACCCTTGAAAGTTGGTATGGCCATAGGCCAAATTCCAACCTAGCGTTGAGCATGATCTATTTGAAGCCTGCATCCTATAGTCCTTTGTCAAAGTTGAAGTGCTAACTTCACAGTCATTCTTCCTTCCTTTTATTTATTTTGAAGAATCCTTTTGAATGGATAGAAGCTCTAGATTTCATTCAAACTATTTCCTTCAAATAGGACAAAGGCCTTTGACTAAAAAATCAAGGCATTATTTGAACTAGCCCAATGGCCTGTCAGGGGTAGTTGAAATATGTTTGTTCAAATTTACTCATGGTTATCGAGGGAATTGAATTTTATTATTTTGAGTTGACTTGATGGCCTATCAAGGGAAATCAAATGTTGTTCTTTCAAATTATCTTGATAACCTATTAGGGGAAATCAAAAGTTGTTCTTTTGAATTAGCTTGATGGCCCATCAGGGGAAATAAAAATAAAAAACTTTCAAATTGAATTGATGGCCTATTATGATCATTCAAAAGCTGACATTTTGAGTTATCATGATGGCCTATTGTGAACATTTGAAATAGGTTCTTTCAGAAGTGCTCGATGGGATATTTTCTTTCGATTGGGAATATCTTCAAAATAGGGTCAATGGGATCTTTCAAAGAGGCCTAATTAGCTTACTACAATATTTCAAACTAGTATCTTCAAAAGAGGCTTGATGTTCTATTAAGAGGATATTTTGAAAGTGGTTGATGGACATATTTTGAAGAGGCTCAATTGTCTATCAGGTGGATCTTTCAAATGTGGTTGATGGCCATCTTTTGAAAGATCCTAATGGATTTTCCATTAGGGAGATATTTTTAATAAGGTTAATGTCCTTTTCTTATGAATCAAACTCATATTTAATAAGAACTTGATGGGTTATTCAAAATGGATTCGATCGCCTAGATGTGTATATGTTTTGAAAGTGGCCAATGGTTTGTTGGTGCTTCATTGAAAGAGTCCCAATGGGATCTTTTGAATACCGCTTGTTGTGTATGTATTATGTTTGAACTAGCCAAGGTAAGATCCTTTGAAGGTGTTTACATGCAATAAAATCCCGACATCAACATAAGGGAGAGTTTCTCTATGGCAGGTCCTAATTAGACCCACTCTTGTTTGAATAACAATCTCTACCGGTATATGGTCCTGGTTGTTGCTAACTAAATGAATTGCTCCTCAAAGAGAGACTTTTCCATCTAAGTTAGGATAAATCCTAAATCCATAACTATCATAACATGGTAATACAATTATATATTAAGGAGCAGCTACAATCCTATTCTAACAGTAGCTGATTCAATTACTGGTGTATAATTTAATGCACAAAACATAAATAGTTATGATTTTATAGAATCAAATCATATTGCATACTGGTTTTCATGTAGATGACCATAAGAATGTTCATGTAATTGAATTCACAATCCATTGATAATTATTCTCTACAAATGACAATTGGAAATAATGACAAATTTAAAACATGAAAACAATCACCAACAATGCATTATTGAATAAATGGATCATGAAATTGATTATTGTTATTCTCCCTCAAAGAAATAGTTCATTTTCAAGAATACAACAACAAGAAATGATATTTCCTATCTTTCTTTGAGTCTGAAAAAGAATTATACAACACCCAATTTTAGCTCTCTATCCCCCCCTTTCCTTTGGCTACATAAAAATGATTTTATACTTGAAAGTGGACTATTGACCTTCCTAATTACAACCCTTGTCAGTTACTAATGCTACATCTTCCCTACTCTTCCCATTCCCATTACATTTTTTTTTAAACATATAGAGAAATCATTACATAATATTCCTTCATACTATGACCTCCTCGGGAAGGTGAGAAACTTGAAATATTTGGCAATGAAGGGATATTCCCATGAAAATATAGTCCAAATGATGACCAACTATAGGAAAACATATTCATTGATCGTGGACCTATCGTGATTTTTCAAGGGAACCATTTGGCCAAGAAGAAAACACAGTTCTTTCCTCTAGCCTTACCCCTTTGTGAACATGAATAGGTGTTGAACTCTATTTTCCTATCTCTCTCCTGCTACATGGTCAATACTTGGCTATTCATTTAATCTGGATGGAGATTAGGTTGAAATTTGTATTACTTCCATCTCTCCAGCTTCATCCTATGTTCTCTGAGAATAGGTGCTCTACTGATTGTGAAAACAAGTGAAGTTCCCCGTTGGCTCAATGATGTTGAATCCTGATAGTCCCTCCTAGTGAAAATAGCTAGGAGAATGAATAAACCTCTCCTAATTTTGCGGCCATGAGAGCTCTCACTCTAGCTCCTCTCTTTGCTAAAACAATGAAGTTTCAATGTCCTCTGCTTCCTTTTATAATATTTCTGCGTGATTTTCCTTGAAGTGTGATGATGAGATGGGAGTGTTTTTATCGTTGTCTTACTTGGTTGTTCCTACTTGAAAGGACACTTCCATCATTAATTATCCGAGGTTTGTATGATCTTCGAGTGTTGGTGATCTACGTCTTCTATTCGACCTGTAATCTCACACATGCCTTTGGTATATCTACTTTTAATTCCTGCAACCTGAGTGTCATGTCTACCTTTAGGTATAATCATCGTTCTTCAGGTTTCGCATGTGGTAGTTAAATTCCACCCATATCTCTACTCATTTCATTGATCTCTCTAAACCTGAAAATCCATAGACAACTATTAGTGTGCATACTGCATTATATTGGACATCCAAATTTTTCCTATGTCTATCTAGGATTCCCTATACTATATTTTACTTCTCCCATGTCATAGGGATTTTATGCACATGAGATGACATTTTGAATGATACACATATCAGGTTAGTCAAGTCACTTATCATTAATAGGTGGGTTGGTTGCATATTTACATTCTAAGCAAGTTTTTGGGAACATATGCAAGTTTGTGGAACTTTAAATAATGTCAATAAGCAATGACTCATATGTTTTGCGAAGAATTCACTTAGTAGATTTGCGGATCATATGTTTTCAAGGTCACGAGATTTTATGTATTAGTTATTTGGTAGGAGGAAACATGTGTAGGGTTTTCTGCATGGATTCCTTCACGTGGTTTGTGAGTTTTGGATTCATGGGTAAATCATAGACTGGTTTGGTAATCTTGATTAGGTTTTACCCATGATGCGGTTTCGACAAGACTTTGTTTTATTTTTTAGGAATGTGGTCTACAATGTAGGTTTGGAATGAGATTTTAGGTGTTATTAACTCCTTGGAAGATACACCCATGAAGGTAAGTACCAAAAAGGATCAAATCCGCTATGGTGGGGTCCACAAAGGAAAAATTCATAGGCTTTGGGTTTACCCAGTGTATAGTTCAGGGGTTTGCAGAGGATCACTCCTTGAAGTTCTTCGATGAATTCCACAAGGATATTTTCCCGCAATAAAAAATGGTCGCATATGTGGCTCACAGGTTGCAATAATACATGTATGCAGGTTTCAAAAAGTTTAATAAACAAATGCATCCCCACAACCATGAACCATTGAAAAGGGTTTGTGTCATCCATGTGTATGGTTCTTTTGAGCTTGTGGGAAAACTTATCCATTGTTAAATATGCACAAATGAATACTTGTTACTGACGATCCCATTGATCTTCAATCTGTGATATTCACTCCTTTGTCTCATGTCAGTGGCTATTCATTCTTATCTTGTAAGTGGGGGACCCCGGGCTATCCTCTCCTTCACGTCATTCCAAGTTTCTCCTTGTCCTGCGTAGACAAAATAAAATGTGAGTGCATGTTTCATAAATCCTTCGCATGTATCAAAATCCCTATTTATCCTACTACTCAACCATATAAATATTAATCAATCAATTTAACTGAATTCCATTACATCCATAATGAACGTACATTTATGTGATATCAATATCATAACCAAAATTTTCCATGTTATACCTAGTTATATATTCATGTCATAACCCTAACCTTTTACCATTGCTTGAACGCATGGTGTTATAACCCTTAGATGTAATGAGATTAGAGTAGATACTTAGAAGGAGACTTATGGTCTCATTGTAGTCATCATTTACCTCGTGTAGGAGAGTATCAAATTTATTCAGCATATACAGGAAGTGTTGGTTAATGATATGTATTCCTTCTCCAGCAGATTTCACATATAATTTTTTCTTAACAACCCCCCCCCNCTTTTGGATTATCCAGAGGATCATAAATTAAGAAGAGAATTTTTGTGGTTGTAAATGTCATTCCCATATCTTCTTTTCTAATGGTTTAGTTGACGAAATTGATTTGAAGGAAAGTGATCCTATAGTCATCTAGCTCCAAGGGAAATCGATAATATGATATGTGGGTGGAACATGATGATTTTTTCAGTTAGAGAGAATCATGCTCCATATTGAAGTATTGCAATTCCAAAATTTGAATCACCAAGTTCAAACATCCCGATAGTGAGAAGATTTCCATTTCTTCCAGTTCAAATATTTGAGAGACTAGCTTTGAGATATTCCCACAATTCGAATAAGATGGTATTTCTTATTATGGACAGATCCCGAGATTGTTTAAGAGATGTTGGTTAACTGGATTGGGTCTAAAAAGGGGTGTGTCACCATGAGGACTATGCCGCCTACTCAGCTTCAACTATCCAATGGGTGATCTGACAGTTGATCAAGCTATTGTTGGATTACCAAAACATCATTCAATCATAGACAAGGTTCCAATATAAGGTCTCTCAAAGGTATTTTGTCGAATGAGGGTAGTGACATCAACATCGGATTCAGTGGTGTATGGTCCAAAAGGTGTTCCTTAAGGATCAATATTTCCCAATTGCTCACACTTCTATCTAGGTAGGTCAAGTAAGGCTAGAAAAGGTAGGATTACAAATAGGTTAGGAATCCAAATGTAAAATTAATGGGAGGGCATTTATTTTATCTCATAAGAGCATGAAATTAAAGGCGAACTTGTTGTGGTCACAATAGAAGGGTAATCTGATATAATATCATTCAAATTTTCCCAATAAGATTTCAGAATGAGGATTAATTTAAATGAAAAGGAATTAAGTAACCTCAAAGGGACAAGAATAGTGGGAATAAAAGATAAAAAGGTGCCCCACTCCTTCAATAAGATTACAAGAGGGAATGGGTTTGTGACACAAAACATATACAATGTATAAATATTCTTATGGCATTGGTTTGATGCAACATGATATAAGAATGACACAATTGACACAAACAATGCATAATACAATGCAAAAAATGGCACAGTTTGATGCAAATACAATGCTAACATAATGGTAGAGTTTTTACCATTTCATGCATCGTAAACACAACAAAATGGGAACACATCCATGATGAAAAAAATGATGCTAAATCACAACGCACACTAGCTAAAACATCTCAACCAATGGTTTAAGTGCTATAGAGACACTATAGCTTTGTATTGTAGTAGTGATAGGATGGCTTATAGCTGCAACCAACAAAAATTATACATCTCACTAGAATATAGCACATACACTCTTTGAATACAATCACCTCGAGTCCATAAAATATTTACCCTCAAATCACAACAATAGTGTGAAATTGTTCCTCTCAATATTTATTAAATTAGACATAATTGAAGAACAATACTATGATTAATACAATATTAGAAATATATCATATAAATTCTTCATAATACCATTAAATTTCCATTCAAAATCAATGTTTAAGAGAACCTTTGACTTCTCTATGCCTAGGGGACAAGATCTTAATACCATGACCAAAATTTCATTGTGTGGGCCACTAGAATGTAGCACTCCATCCTAGGAACTATAGAAAAACCACGACATGTGGATTATTTATAAAGGTCCCTTCACTGCAAAGGATCTCCATATTCCCATCAACCCATACCATTGGACTGCATTGGTACCATTCTTAGAAACCACTATTTTTCTATAATTTGATTTTGACTGTGTGGGTCATTCCCATCAAATGTTGGTAAGGGGAACACAACTACATCTATCATCATATAGAAGAATCTTCTCCAACTCATTCTAGCACATGTCACTTCTATTATTCTCCCTCAAGGGTTTTTCTCTCATACTTGAACCTTTTCCATACACTTACCCTCCCATGCATATGATCCTCTAACACTAAATCCCATTGTCATCCTCAATCCTTGTTGGCGTGCAGTTGTAATACCCTAGGTTCAATTTATCTACCCAAAAAAACCATTTAGATACCGACCATTTCCGCATCACCTGCATCCAGGTGAAGTCTCACCCAAGGTATCTAATGGAACTATAGGAAACAAGTTTCTACAAATATAAGGGGATGTGAGGACATCAACATGTTCATTGATACTTATATACCTTGTGTGCAATATTTTGTGTCTCTTATCCCTTGATTAATTGGTAACCTCAATTATACAACACCATTATAACACAGATTGTGACATAGACCATTCACAGGTACATTCATAATTAATGTGCATCATTCATATAAAAAACAGAGCTAGGTCTAATCATGCATAAACAAAACATTCATGAATAATCACATAAAAAGACACATCCAGACACATAAGTTAACGTGGTTCACCAAATCCTTGGGCTACATCCACAACGACTGGCTTCTTTATTATTCTTGGTGCAATTCATCTCAGGCTTGTGCACTACGCTACAATAGGTACATCATGATATCATTCTCCATCATGCCTAGTCTCTCTGTAGTGCAAGCCTCTCTTTCAAAACTCTCCCCTAGACCTTCAAACATAGACTCTCTCTCATTCTCAACATATTCTCTCTGCAACAACAACAACAACAACCTATTATTCATCCCCTTATTCGCTCAGTATCCTATTCTTCCCAACCCATTACATATTTATATATAGATTTTAGGGCTCAAAAATGACAACTCATTATGACTCATTACAACTTATGAAAACACATAGTTCGTGCGTTCTTTTCCTGCTTTTGCGCCTACATGTTGTTTTTCCTTCCTTTTTTCTTGTATGTTGTTTTTCCTTTCTTTTCACCTGCATGCTACTTTTCCTTCTTTATCTTCTTTCATTATTTCTTTTCTTTGTTTTATTTCCTTGATTTATCTTCTTATTCACCGCCAAATTCATGTTTACTACGCACTTCGATCCTGAATGCGCCTTTTTTGCACACTCTGATCATGTCTTCTTTTATTTCCTCTATCACTACAAAAATCCTCAACCCTTAGGATATTTCTCAAAATTGCATCCAAAATGCCTATCCAATAGGCCCCCAACACTCACCTATGGCTCGCCTCGAGCCACTCAGACCTGTTGTGTTTCCCCCTGCCATGACTCCCTAAATTTTTGCAATGTCTCTGTGGCTGTAAAGACTTCTTTGTTTGTCTCAGCCTCCCTCTCCAAGATTTCTTCTACAACTTTCATTGTTAGTGTCGCAAGTTTCACCTCACGTTCTTGCTAAGATTGCTTCACCATGCCCTATGATGTTGCCAATCCCCCAATTATCATGAGTACTTCATCCTGCAGGAATTCCAAGAGTTTTGCTATAGTTTTCTTCTCTTCCCTCATCTACTCTATCTCATCGTATACTTGTATGTTCACAAGGATGGTTGGCATATGTTCCACTGGTGGCAGAGTGTTTATGCTTTCATTGGCTTCCTGTGCCTTCTCCTATGCACTTACTTTTGTTGTAACTTACTTAATTTTTGTTTTTCTCATTTTTCCTTTGTCTTTATTTTCTCTTTTTCCTACTATAATACACTACTATGGTACAATCGTTCTTGCACAATTCATTCTAATGCGTGGGAGGTCAGTCATCCCTATACAGTTTTAGTTGACTTCCATTGACCATTCCTCCGAGGAATTCACCATTCAATGTTTCCAACTGCACAACACCCCTCTTTGTCACATGCTTAATTATGTATGGTCCTAACCAATGCATTCAAAACTTTCCTGGATGTTTCATAAACTTGTTTTCGTATAGTAATATTAAGTCCCCCACTTGAAACTTTTTATTTTTAATATGTCTATCATGCCAGGCCTTTTCTCTTGCCTTCTAAACTTGTTGATGGAACCCAGCGATAAATCGGTCTTCCTCAAGTTATAGCAACTGTGAAAATCTCTCCTCTACTACACCATAGTTGAAAGATCAATAACCATTGCAACGTGCAGGCTAGGAACAATAAAATCCATTGGCATTACTACTTCTTGTCCATATACCAACCTAAAAGGTGTCTGTTTGGTCAACTTTTTACCTGTAGTCCTATATTCCCATAGTAATGCAAGGATCCTCAAGTCCCAATTGTCCCTTCCTATGTTTCATATCTTTGTCATCACAGTCTCCAGAATTTTATTAAAGGCTTCTATTGTCCCATTGGACTAAGGGTGATATGGCATACTCCTTTGATGATGAATTTGAAATTCCACAGTCAATGTTGCAATCGTATTAATCATGAAGTGTGTCCCCTAATAACTCAGTAGACTGCGCAGAAATCCAAATCATGTAACTACATTCTCAAATAGAAATCATGCAACAGTCTCCGCAGCGCAGTCTATGACTAGTGTTTCTTCTGCGCATCTGGTCAAATACTCTATTGTGTTGATTATATACCTATCTCATGATCATCTCAATGGTGGGTTGATCTGTCCAACAAAGTCTATTTCCCATTTATCAAACACCTGCAACATAACTTGTGGGTACAAAGGCATCTCATCCCTTCTGGATGGCTTTCCCACCCTTTGACAAACATCACATGCCTAATAGTATTCTTTAGCAGCCTTGTGAAGTGTGGGCCTCCAGAGCCCTGCACATAAAATCTTCTACGCAGTCGCTTTACCTACATAGTGTCCTCCTACAATTCCTTCGTGTACGTATGAGAGTATCATTGGCCTTTCATTATCTAACACACATTGTATGAGTATTCCATCTACACCTAACTTGTATAAGTTCCTTGCAATTAGATGGAAGTCCACTGATTTAACCACTAATTATTTCTTTTGTGCAACTATCATGTATGATAGGGCCATTCCTATACTTAAAAAGTGCACAATTTATGTGAAGTAGTCGTCCATCATTTTAACTGCAACTAACTACACATCCGGAAAGTTGTCATATAGATTCCTTGCATATTCTCTTGATAGTATGTGTGAAAGTGATCTGAATCTGCATTCAACTTCCCTAGTTTCACAACAACCTCAAAATCATACTCCTCGAACAATAGCAACCATCTGCATATTCTCCCCCCAAAAACTAGCTTGTTCACTAAGTATATTAGTGCAGAATGGTTTGTATACATCTTAAAATGAGAACTCAACAAATAATGTCTAAACTTTTGCAGCACATATACCATTGTTAATCCCTCGTGTTCGGTGGTAGTGTAATTATTTTCTATTGTTGACAACTTCCTGCTTGAAAATGCAATTGGATGGTCTATGTCTCCTTCTCCTAGCTGAGATAATACTTCGCCCAAAGTTATGGATGATGCATCCACATGAACATGAAATTTCTTCTTCCAATATGGGAATATCAAAATTGGCGCGGTCGCTAATTTCATCTTGAATGTATGCAAACCTTTCTGACAGTCCTCATTCGACTGGAACTTATCTTCTTTCTTCAACATCTTCTCCATAAGTGTTGTAATATGCACATAACCCTTAATGAACTTCCTATAGTATCATGTATGGCCCATATTTTCTCTCAACTCATGTCTGACTGATGTGGGTGGTTGTAAGTCCAAAATCACTGCAACCTTGGCAAGATCCACTAGTACTCCTTTATTACATGCCACATGGCCCAATAAAATTTCAAAAGGCGCATAGAAAATACATTTATTCAAATTCAGTCAAATATGACATTGTCTAAACCTATCCAACATTAACTTGATTACTTCTATGTGGTATTTCAATAGACTAAACATAGTCCAATAATCTAAGTAAACTTCAAGGAACTTATGAATAAATTCCTTAAAAGTTGTGACAACTACTCTTAAAAAAACTAGAGTGCATTCTTTAGCTCAAAAGGAATTATTTTGTATTGATAGCTTCCCCACTCTTTCACAAAGGTAGTCTTATGTTTGTCTTCTGACGCAATCTTAATCTGGTGATATCCTAAAAATCCATCTCTGAAATAATAGGACTCCTACCCTCCTACATTCTCTAGCACTTCATTCGTAAACGATGTTGGAAATGGATCATGCATACATGCATCATTTAGCTTCCTTAGGTCTACACAAATATTGATTCCTCTTTTTTTCTTATCTTGCACTACCATTGTACTTATCCATTTTGATTCCATGACTTGTTCAATGATTCTGGCTTCTAACATTTTGTCTGTCTTTTCCTTTACCTTCTCTTTATATTTTGGATTCAGTCTATAAGGTCTATGATGTACTGGCTTATCATTGGGTTTCAAATGGATATTCATTTTTCCTAGCTCACCAGCTATCCCTTTCATTTCTAAGAAGGTAGTTGGGCATAGATCTTGATACTCACACAATAAATCTGCAATCTTCTCCACAATTTCATCATTCCGGTAATTGCCTATTTGTGAAAACTTTGGATTTTCTTTTGTCCCAATATTTACCTTTCGTGTCTTTAGTGGTTGTGCATATGCATCTGATTCAATCTCTAGTCCTTCTAATGCGTGTTCCCCCTCATTTTTAGGTACTTGTATATTTCTTAGGTCTTCCTCGTTGTGTTCTTCTTTAGTAACATTATAACATTATGGTAATTCATGAACAATCATAGAAGCTCTGTGTGCACTACACATAGGTACTACCTACATTGGTCCTTCTTCTAAGAATATCTTGGTTCTAATGGCCTGCAAAGTTTCATATAGTAATGGATATCCATGTTCAAATGTAAATGTTACCTTAAACCTTTGAATTAGTTGGTCCCAATTCATTGTTTCTTTGAGCATTTCTAGTTCTAGGTACCAATTATTAGGGATTCTATCCAATGTAAGTATAAACTTGTGCATCCATTCCTTCTTTGGTATCGAACTCCATATGTTTCTGCAATGCACAATATGTTCTATTGGGTCACCTTCCCATGTATACTTCTGTGCAATATACTCCACCTCAGTACCAAACCTAACTTGCATCAATCTTCTACATTGTTGTTAGTCTTCTATTCCTTCTTTGTGTGCATCCTACCATTTAGCTAGAGTGGCCTTCAAGACAACGTCTAATGCCAATAGTCTTTATTGTTTGGGTATCTGAAACTCAAACACCCTTACAAAAGATTCTATGTCAATCAACCCATCATACTTAGAAAGATCACATAACTCCATTCCAATCTATCACAATGACAGAGTAATGTGGGCACATCATCTGGTGGATACTTCGTGCATTATTTTTTTTCAATGTTCCAAACCTTCATCTGAATCCAACGCACATGAGCTAATGCTTCTCCAACTTAGTATATCATCTACAGTGGGGTTAACATAGTCATCCATTCACGCAGTCATATTACACAAGTTATCAATTTTGTTTCCTTTCACATGTTCTATGCACCTCTTTCCTTCTGTCGGATCCAATGGCGTGGTAACTTTTAAATCTCCTACCTTCAACATCATTTGCCTCCTCTTCATATTAATAATTTCATGATTGTCAAAAGCCCATTCTAGCCCCATTAGTGTTGGATATGGATGGCTATCATCCATGATTTCAATGACTTCGAAGTCTACTATACTATGCACCCCATCTATATTCATTAGTATCCATGTCAATCGACCAATTGGTACTATCCTGTGCTGTTTTTCCAATATTAAAAAAATGGGAGACCAGATTAACTTGGGTTTCCCCATCGTTTCCCATGTTTTCTTTGGTAATACATTTACATCGGAACCCAAGTCTAAAATGGCATTGTCCACATCATATTCCCCAATCTGTGCACTTAGTTTGAAATCTCTGTTGGTCCTGTTTTTGCGCAATACCTGATTTACTACCCTCTGTGTGGAAGGAATTTCCCTATCTTGTGTGCAATGATCAATCATTTCACATAATGTATTCATCACAGTTTCATCTTTCATTAATTCTACGCAACCTCTTAGAAATTCTCTTAGAGTACTTACCTTCTCAAGCAAATTTTATGGTATAGTATGATCATAGACTGGAGGTATGTCGACCAAAGGAGGCACAGATGATATTGATTCTACCCAATCCAGTCCTGGGATATCTTTTATTATCCTCTAATAAATCTCCCTTTATTGTTGAGGGTTAAATGTAGGCATAGGTCTTGTTGATTTCCTCACCCATTGCTCATCCTACCTTCCTCCATTCATCACATCAACCCCTATTCTAGCTCTCCCACATGTGGTAGTTGCTATTATAGGTCCTTCATTGTGTTTCTCGACTGATATCTTTTGTACGTTCTAATTTTGGTTATGTTTTTTATTCCCTCTTTCCTGCCACTTCGCAAGTAGTTGAGGACAATCTTTTGTCGCATGATGAAGTACTCTACTATATGTGTAGGTTGTACAAGGAAACGGGAAGTCACCAGCTAAGTGTCATGGTTGATTACAATTGTAGCAGATTATTGGGCCTCTACCTCCTCTACCAAAACTTCCTCTGCCTCGACCTCTACCAAATCCTCCTTGGTTTCCTGGATTAAAGCCTCTCTGATTATTATATTGTGGACAACCTCCTTCTTTCGCAACATTCTCCTCCTAAATCCTATACATATTTGAAGTGCGCTCTCTCATCAAATCAAATGCACAACAATCCTTTTCTTTGTGCTCGACTGAATTGCAAAAGTTACAAAATAAGTTCCTTGGCGTACTTTGGTATTTCTACAACAATGGACAATCATGTGGATGGTGTCCCCATTTCTTACATATTTCACAGTACCCCCCTTCTGTTGACCTTCAATCCTACACTTGACACACCAAACTTGTTCCTTCTTCTCCTTTCCTTTCGTCGGTTCTACTAATTGAATGGTCAAGGCAGCTAATTTTGTTTGGACTTGCACCATCCCCCCGCTATCTCCTACAGGAGAGGCTTCCAACTTCATTGCAATCTCCAAGGATTCAGGCTACGACGTAACTTTGTATTGCACCAAGGGGTGGAGAATATGTGGCAATAGTCCTACAATAAACCATTCTTGGTGTTGTTGATCGGGAATCTGGAATGTCAACCTACCCATCAAATCCTTAAATATTTTATCATATTCCCAAACTAATTCATTATGCACTTGTTTGATTTCCTTCAATTCTGTGATGTAATGCAACTCAGGCTTTGGCTTATTGAACTCTTTCAACAATGCTTGTCTAATTTCTGCTAAATTCCTTGTTTTTCCTGTAGTTGTAGTACTCTGCAGTTTCATGTACTATACTAATGTTAAACCTCTAAATTTTGTTGCCAACCATGCAATATTTATGGCATCATCCTAGAAATTCTTCACAACCCAAATTGTCTCACATGTGAATAGATGATGTTTTGGTTCCTCCAAATGGAACTTAGGTAGTCTCAATGTGTTTTCTAGCCCTGCCATGTTGTTTTGTGTAGTATCTCCCCTCGGCGATGTTGGTTGACTATGAATTGATGCACTGCTTCCATTATTCTGATTACTATTATTCTGACTTCTTATGTTAACTATACGTGCTTTTTAAAATTCCTCAAATGTTACCTCATATCTCGATGATGCACATAGGGTTATGGATTCAACATAGGATCTAGCCTGAGTAGGAATTAACATCTCTTCTATTATAGGACTGAACGGAGAATCCTCTTCCCCTCCTTCTATGTGCGGTATTTCTACGATCTGGACTATTGCACAAGGTTCTCTCCTCTCGTACTCACTGCATGGATCTCCTTTCTTAGCCCCAGTCTTCAACCTCTTATACCTTCTTCCACTACACAGTACTCCAAACTCGTGTTCCTCTTCTGATACACCTTCTTCATTTCTCTACATCCTCAGTCCCTCCCTTCCTTCTTCATTTCTTCCTTCATTCTTTCCTACCTTCAAACTATCCTCTAGTCATCCCCTAGTTCCCCTATGTTCATGAAGCTCCTTAGTAGTCATATTCCATCGTCATCACACACTTGTCACACAAAAACATCTTTATCTAGGTACCCAATTCTTTCATGAACCTTCCACGCGGACCCTTGAAGAAATCCTTTTCTGAAACACTATATGACTGGGTACAATATACTGCAAATGACATAATATAATCCCCCAATATATTGTTCAACTAGAAATAAACGGTGCAGGAAGTCTTATTACTTAAAGAGTTCAATTGTTTTACCAACTCATGAGTCCAGTTCCTCGATGTTGCAGTACAGTATCTTACGGTATTCTCCACTAACCTTTCTAACCATTCAATTAAAATAATCAATAATTCACCAAAGAAAATCTCATGTAGCTCTATAAACACATACCTTTGCATCCATTGTTCATCACTCATCAGAGGGTTTCTATTCTCTCCTTGGGAAAATTCTCATTCCTTCCTTTCCATCCATTTGACAATATCTTTCTTAGCCGACCTCCAAAACATTCCCTCAATTAAAGATTCTAGGTCTCGACAATGGAACCATTTGTTGGTGCATGGTTGTAAGACCCTAGGTTCAAGTTATCTACCTAAAAAAACCCTTCAGATACTGAACCTTTCGGCATCACTTGCATGCAGGTGAAGTCTCACTCAAGGTATCTATTGGAACTGTGGGAACTAAGTTTCTATAGAGATGAGGGGATGTGAGGCCATCAACATGTTCATTGATACTTATATACCCTGTGCACAATATTATGTGTACCTTATCCCTTGATTAATTGGTAACCTCAATTATACAACACCATTATAACACAGATTGTGACATAGAAAATTTGACACGGGTACATTCATAATTAATATGCATCATTCACATAACAAACAGAGCTAGGTCTAATCATGCATAAACAAAACAATCATGAATAATCACATAAAAAGACACATTTAGACACATAATTTAACGTGGTTCACCCAATCCTTGGGCTACATCCACAACAGATGGATTCTTTATTATTCTTCATGCAATTCATCTCAGGCTTGCTTATTATGCTACAATAGATACATCATGATATCATTCCCCATCCTGCCTAGTCGCTTTGCAATGCAAGCCTCTCTAGGAAAACTCTCTCTTAGACCTTCATACATAGACTCTCTCACATTCTCGACCTATTCTCTCTACAACAATAACAACAACAACAACTTATTCTTCATCCCCTTATTCACTTAGCAACCTATTTTTCCAAACCCATTAAATATTTATATACAAAGTTTAGGGATCAAAACACTACCCAAAACCCTATGAAAATGCATTATGACTCATTACAACTTATGACAACACATATTTTGTGTGTTCCTTTCCTGCTTTCACGCATGTATCCTGCTTTTCCTTCCTTTTCTCCTACATGCTGCTTTTCCTTCCTTTTCTCCTACATGTTGCTTTTCCTTCCTTTTTTCCTGGATGTTTCTTTTCCTACTTTATCTCCTTGCTTTATTTCTTTTCTTTATTTCCTTGTGTTATTCCTAGAAACATAACCATTTGTTGGCATGTGGTTGTAAGACCCTAGTTTCAAGCTATCTGCCCAACAAAACCCTTCAGATACCGACCCTTTTGGCATCACCTGCATGCAGATGAAGTCTCACCTGATGTATCTACTCGGACTGAAAGAACCAATTTTTTGCAGAGATGAGGGGATGTGAGGCCATCAACATTTTAATTGATACTTATATACCCTGTGTGCAATATTATGTGTCTCTTATCCCTTGATTAATTGGTAACCTCATATATACAACACTATTATAACACAAATTGCGACACGGTCCATTCATGGGTACATTTGTAATTATTGCGCATCATTCATATAACAAACAGATATAGATCTAATCATGCATAAACAGAACATTCATGAATAATCACATAAAAAGACACATTCATACACATAAGTTATAGTGGTTCACCCAATCCTTGGGCTATGTTCACAATGGTTCACTTCTTTATTATTCTTCGTGCAATACATCTCAGGCTTGTGCACTATGCTACAATAGGTACATCATGATATCATTCTCCATCCTACCTAGTCTCTCTGTAGTGCAAACATCTCTCTGCAAACTCTCCCCTAGACCTTCAAACATAGACACTCTCTCATTCTCAACATATTCATTCTGCAACAACAACAACAACCTATTCTTCATCCCCTTATTCTCTCAGTAGCCTATTCTTCCCAACCCATTACATATTTATATACAGAGTTTAGGGCTCAAAACCCAACCCAAAACCCTATGACAAATCATTATGACTCATTACAACTTATGAAAACACATAGTTCGTGCACGCTTTTCCTTCTTTCACGCTTGCATGTTGCTTTTCCTTTTCTCCTGCATGTTTCTTTTCCTGCTTTATCTCCTTGCTTTATTTATTTGCTTTATTTCCTTTCTTTATTTATTTTCTTTATTCCCTTGCTTTATCTTCTTATGCACCACCAAATGCACATTTACTATGCACTTTGATCATGAATGTTAATTTTCTTCACACTCTGGTCCTATCTTCTCTTCTGTTCTTTGCTACTGCGCAGCTCCTCAACCCTTAGGACATTTCTCAAAATTGCATCCAAAATGCCTATCCAACAATCCTGAAAACTATCCAGGTGTACATTTAGTCCCACTAAAACTATTCAATTTCCGCATAAATTTGCTAAACATTCTTTGTCTACTTCACCAAGAAAATAGTGTTGTTATCAATTAGGCTAAGACTAGTAACTAATACTTGTGAGATCTAACCATTTGAAGAACCAACTCCATCTCAATCCTTCCAAATTAACGTTAACAATGATCAAAGTTGTCCATAGAAGGTATCTATAATTGATTTAGGATCCACTAATAACATGGAATTGTATAACCACCACAATATAATCACCCTATATCAATCATAGATCCTCTCACTTGTTCAGTGAATGATCTTGACTATAGTAACATCCACAAAGTTAGGATCCTAAAATACTATCATCACTTACCCATTGAGAGTACTATCGAAGTTGAAACCAATCCTATGAAATCTATAGTGCTAATCTTATTAAGACACCAATGTAATATTGCTTAGACATAATCCATACTCTCATATCACTAGTCACTAAGACCTATAGACTTCATTAACGCATGAAAAAAGGCCCTGAAAGATCATCTTGGTATCGGTGAAAACATAAATTCATATGTGAAATAATAGGTCTATAAAATGAAACAACTCAAACTCAATATAGTGTTCCCACTACTAACCTCACCAAAAAAAATTTGATACCCATTAAATTAAATATGTGTAGCATGCTAAAAATGTCCATGCATATAACAAAATTATTTAAAAAGCATGAATGCAGTCTATTACACATACATACAACATCTTATAATTTCTCAAACTCAAAGTATGCACACAACAAATAAATCCTACAACTAAATGCAATGCATGGAGGATTTAACATGCATCTAGAAACATTATGAATGATTCCAAATAAACATATACACAATAGCATATAAATTGCTCAAAACTCAGAGTAAACACCCAACAATAAAAACCATAATTAATAATAGTGAAACATAGATAAAACGCTTATCTTCTAAAAGAAAATGTGCAACTAGCTATAGAGGATGGACATTCCACCCAACCATATCCTGGTTTCTCCAAATATCAGCAACAAGTTACCCCTGAGTTGGTGCTACGAATCCACAAGAAAAGTTGTCTTCCTATTTTCCACTCACAACCCAATATAACCCACATCAAGCTAATTTTTCCTACAACTATCCCAATCCACCAGCTCTCTTCCCCTCAACTTGCACAAACCAAGGAATGGGATACCCCTTCTTTTCATGTAGTCCCTTAGGAATTCACACTTCCATCTATGAATCCAACATAGGTTGGATAGGAATATCTCTTGGTTGGGACTCCAAGGACTTACAACTACAATAGGAAAATCTCAAAGCAGCAAGCTCATGGCTCTAGGGTAATTTCTCATACAAGAATCTCACTTTGTAGGCCTAATAATTTATAATTATAGTTCCCATGGCTGCCCTCAAACCCCATTATGGTTTTCTTCAAGAATCAACACTTTGCTCCCCCTTATTATCCCCAAAAACTAGTTGTAAAAAACTGCCTACCATACCCATTCAAATTTCCCTTTTTATCATTCATGTTGACTCTCACATTCCCCAATATTGATTGTACTCATCCCCATGCTCTCCATAACTATATGAAGTGACTTTTCAACCAATCCTTTTGCATGTTTGTAATGATTGGGGCTTTGATACACTCAAAATGAAATTACCAGGATCATACACAATAATAATTTCAGAAAGGTTTCAATTCCCGCTAGCTCAACCAGTTAAGGTGTGGGTTTTGTTTGCTAAGCAACCCAACTTCAATACCTTTATGGTGTGTTTATTCAAGAGGAGACACCCAAAAAATCCAACCATGTTAAGGGTTGGTGTGGCCTAGGTCGGGTGCAATCCCTGGGTAATTTTGACGACTTAGATGGCCCTGGGCTATGGTTTATTAGACAATAGTTGAAATGTTGGCCTTGCAAGTGATAGACATTTCTCACCAAAAAAAATTATAAAGGTGTTTTTGGATTAATAGCCATGAATATTTCCCCTTTGGATGCCTTGAACCCACCCTCTCTTGTGGAATATTAGCCTCCATTACCCCATCTATAGCCAGTGTTACATTTTATTTTATTATTATGATAGACCATTTTTACATATTACATAGTCGGGATTGTGGTCGTACATTGTATTTTCATTATAAATATCTAAATTAGGGATTAAAAATGTGGGTGTTACACTCAACATGGACATAGAAAGTTATGACTACCCAAAAAACTCGAATTAAGTCACGCAGGAATAATCCTACAAAAATAATGACTTAGAATTGGACACATTGAACTCCTCCCCAAACTATCATAAAATTACATTATTCATTCATCTATGTTATAGCCAACATCATATCGATA
>ML783965.1:936036-953504 GCA_009831015.1 Picea engelmannii | reverse complement strand
TCAAATATGACATTGTCTAAACCTATCCAACATTAACTTGATTACTTCTATGTGGTATTTCAATAGACTAAACATAGTCCAATAATCTAAGTAAACTTCAAGGAACTTATGAATAAATTCCTTAAAAGTTGTGACAACTACTCTTAAAAAAACTAGAGTGCATTCTTTAGCTCAAAAGGAATTATTTTGTATTGATAGCTTCCCCACTCTTTCACAAAGGTAGTCTTATGTTTGTCTTCTGACGCAATCTTAATCTGGTGATATCCTAAAAATCCATCTCTGAAATAATAGGACTCCTACCCTCCTACATTCTCTAGCACTTCATTCGTAAACGATGTTGGAAATGGATCATGCATACATGCATCATTTAGCTTCCTTAGGTCTACACAAATATTGATTCCTCTTTTTTTCTTATCTTGCACTACCATTGTACTTATCCATTTTGATTCCATGACTTGTTCAATGATTCTGGCTTCTAACATTTTGTCTGTCTTTTCCTTTACCTTCTCTTTATATTTTGGATTCAGTCTATAAGGTCTATGATGTACTGGCTTATCATTGGGTTTCAAATGGATATTCATTTTTCCTAGCTCACCAGCTATCCCTTTCATTTCTAAGAAGGTAGTTGGGCATAGATCTTGATACTCACACAATAAATCTGCAATCTTCTCCACAATTTCATCATTCCGGTAATTGCCTATTTGTGAAAACTTTGGATTTTCTTTTGTCCCAATATTTACCTTTCGTGTCTTTAGTGGTTGTGCATATGCATCTGATTCAATCTCTAGTCCTTCTAATGCGTGTTCCCCCTCATTTTTAGGTACTTGTATATTTCTTAGGTCTTCCTCGTTGTGTTCTTCTTTAGTAACATTATAACATTATGGTAATTCATGAACAATCATAGAAGCTCTGTGTGCACTACACATAGGTACTACCTACATTGGTCCTTCTTCTAAGAATATCTTGGTTCTAATGGCCTGCAAAGTTTCATATAGTAATGGATATCCATGTTCAAATGTAAATGTTACCTTAAACCTTTGAATTAGTTGGTCCCAATTCATTGTTTCTTTGAGCATTTCTAGTTCTAGGTACCAATTATTAGGGATTCTATCCAATGTAAGTATAAACTTGTGCATCCATTCCTTCTTTGGTATCGAACTCCATATGTTTCTGCAATGCACAATATGTTCTATTGGGTCACCTTCCCATGTATACTTCTGTGCAATATACTCCACCTCAGTACCAAACCTAACTTGCATCAATCTTCTACATTGTTGTTAGTCTTCTATTCCTTCTTTGTGTGCATCCTACCATTTAGCTAGAGTGGCCTTCAAGACAACGTCTAATGCCAATAGTCTTTATTGTTTGGGTATCTGAAACTCAAACACCCTTACAAAAGATTCTATGTCAATCAACCCATCATACTTAGAAAGATCACATAACTCCATTCCAATCTATCACAATGACAGAGTAATGTGGGCACATCATCTGGTGGATACTTCGTGCATTATTTTTTTTCAATGTTCCAAACCTTCATCTGAATCCAACGCACATGAGCTAATGCTTCTCCAACTTAGTATATCATCTACAGTGGGGTTAACATAGTCATCCATTCACGCAGTCATATTACACAAGTTATCAATTTTGTTTCCTTTCACATGTTCTATGCACCTCTTTCCTTCTGTCGGATCCAATGGCGTGGTAACTTTTAAATCTCCTACCTTCAACATCATTTGCCTCCTCTTCATATTAATAATTTCATGATTGTCAAAAGCCCATTCTAGCCCCATTAGTGTTGGATATGGATGGCTATCATCCATGATTTCAATGACTTCGAAGTCTACTATACTATGCACCCCATCTATATTCATTAGTATCCATGTCAATCGACCAATTGGTACTATCCTGTGCTGTTTTTCCAATATTAAAAAAATGGGAGACCAGATTAACTTGGGTTTCCCCATCGTTTCCCATGTTTTCTTTGGTAATACATTTACATCGGAACCCAAGTCTAAAATGGCATTGTCCACATCATATTCCCCAATCTGTGCACTTAGTTTGAAATCTCTGTTGGTCCTGTTTTTGCGCAATACCTGATTTACTACCCTCTGTGTGGAAGGAATTTCCCTATCTTGTGTGCAATGATCAATCATTTCACATAATGTATTCATCACAGTTTCATCTTTCATTAATTCTACGCAACCTCTTAGAAATTCTCTTAGAGTACTTACCTTCTCAAGCAAATTTTATGGTATAGTATGATCATAGACTGGAGGTATGTCGACCAAAGGAGGCACAGATGATATTGATTCTACCCAATCCAGTCCTGGGATATCTTTTATTATCCTCTAATAAATCTCCCTTTATTGTTGAGGGTTAAATGTAGGCATAGGTCTTGTTGATTTCCTCACCCATTGCTCATCCTACCTTCCTCCATTCATCACATCAACCCCTATTCTAGCTCTCCCACATGTGGTAGTTGCTATTATAGGTCCTTCATTGTGTTTCTCGACTGATATCTTTTGTACGTTCTAATTTTGGTTATGTTTTTTATTCCCTCTTTCCTGCCACTTCGCAAGTAGTTGAGGACAATCTTTTGTCGCATGATGAAGTACTCTACTATATGTGTAGGTTGTACAAGGAAACGGGAAGTCACCAGCTAAGTGTCATGGTTGATTACAATTGTAGCAGATTATTGGGCCTCTACCTCCTCTACCAAAACTTCCTCTGCCTCGACCTCTACCAAATCCTCCTTGGTTTCCTGGATTAAAGCCTCTCTGATTATTATATTGTGGACAACCTCCTTCTTTCGCAACATTCTCCTCCTAAATCCTATACATATTTGAAGTGCGCTCTCTCATCAAATCAAATGCACAACAATCCTTTTCTTTGTGCTCGACTGAATTGCAAAAGTTACAAAATAAGTTCCTTGGCGTACTTTGGTATTTCTACAACAATGGACAATCATGTGGATGGTGTCCCCATTTCTTACATATTTCACAGTACCCCCCTTCTGTTGACCTTCAATCCTACACTTGACACACCAAACTTGTTCCTTCTTCTCCTTTCCTTTCGTCGGTTCTACTAATTGAATGGTCAAGGCAGCTAATTTTGTTTGGACTTGCACCATCCCCCCGCTATCTCCTACAGGAGAGGCTTCCAACTTCATTGCAATCTCCAAGGATTCAGGCTACGACGTAACTTTGTATTGCACCAAGGGGTGGAGAATATGTGGCAATAGTCCTACAATAAACCATTCTTGGTGTTGTTGATCGGGAATCTGGAATGTCAACCTACCCATCAAATCCTTAAATATTTTATCATATTCCCAAACTAATTCATTATGCACTTGTTTGATTTCCTTCAATTCTGTGATGTAATGCAACTCAGGCTTTGGCTTATTGAACTCTTTCAACAATGCTTGTCTAATTTCTGCTAAATTCCTTGTTTTTCCTGTAGTTGTAGTACTCTGCAGTTTCATGTACTATACTAATGTTAAACCTCTAAATTTTGTTGCCAACCATGCAATATTTATGGCATCATCCTAGAAATTCTTCACAACCCAAATTGTCTCACATGTGAATAGATGATGTTTTGGTTCCTCCAAATGGAACTTAGGTAGTCTCAATGTGTTTTCTAGCCCTGCCATGTTGTTTTGTGTAGTATCTCCCCTCGGCGATGTTGGTTGACTATGAATTGATGCACTGCTTCCATTATTCTGATTACTATTATTCTGACTTCTTATGTTAACTATACGTGCTTTTTAAAATTCCTCAAATGTTACCTCATATCTCGATGATGCACATAGGGTTATGGATTCAACATAGGATCTAGCCTGAGTAGGAATTAACATCTCTTCTATTATAGGACTGAACGGAGAATCCTCTTCCCCTCCTTCTATGTGCGGTATTTCTACGATCTGGACTATTGCACAAGGTTCTCTCCTCTCGTACTCACTGCATGGATCTCCTTTCTTAGCCCCAGTCTTCAACCTCTTATACCTTCTTCCACTACACAGTACTCCAAACTCGTGTTCCTCTTCTGATACACCTTCTTCATTTCTCTACATCCTCAGTCCCTCCCTTCCTTCTTCATTTCTTCCTTCATTCTTTCCTACCTTCAAACTATCCTCTAGTCATCCCCTAGTTCCCCTATGTTCATGAAGCTCCTTAGTAGTCATATTCCATCGTCATCACACACTTGTCACACAAAAACATCTTTATCTAGGTACCCAATTCTTTCATGAACCTTCCACGCGGACCCTTGAAGAAATCCTTTTCTGAAACACTATATGACTGGGTACAATATACTGCAAATGACATAATATAATCCCCCAATATATTGTTCAACTAGAAATAAACGGTGCAGGAAGTCTTATTACTTAAAGAGTTCAATTGTTTTACCAACTCATGAGTCCAGTTCCTCGATGTTGCAGTACAGTATCTTACGGTATTCTCCACTAACCTTTCTAACCATTCAATTAAAATAATCAATAATTCACCAAAGAAAATCTCATGTAGCTCTATAAACACATACCTTTGCATCCATTGTTCATCACTCATCAGAGGGTTTCTATTCTCTCCTTGGGAAAATTCTCATTCCTTCCTTTCCATCCATTTGACAATATCTTTCTTAGCCGACCTCCAAAACATTCCCTCAATTAAAGATTCTAGGTCTCGACAATGGAACCATTTGTTGGTGCATGGTTGTAAGACCCTAGGTTCAAGTTATCTACCTAAAAAAACCCTTCAGATACTGAACCTTTCGGCATCACTTGCATGCAGGTGAAGTCTCACTCAAGGTATCTATTGGAACTGTGGGAACTAAGTTTCTATAGAGATGAGGGGATGTGAGGCCATCAACATGTTCATTGATACTTATATACCCTGTGCACAATATTATGTGTACCTTATCCCTTGATTAATTGGTAACCTCAATTATACAACACCATTATAACACAGATTGTGACATAGAAAATTTGACACGGGTACATTCATAATTAATATGCATCATTCACATAACAAACAGAGCTAGGTCTAATCATGCATAAACAAAACAATCATGAATAATCACATAAAAAGACACATTTAGACACATAATTTAACGTGGTTCACCCAATCCTTGGGCTACATCCACAACAGATGGATTCTTTATTATTCTTCATGCAATTCATCTCAGGCTTGCTTATTATGCTACAATAGATACATCATGATATCATTCCCCATCCTGCCTAGTCGCTTTGCAATGCAAGCCTCTCTAGGAAAACTCTCTCTTAGACCTTCATACATAGACTCTCTCACATTCTCGACCTATTCTCTCTACAACAATAACAACAACAACAACTTATTCTTCATCCCCTTATTCACTTAGCAACCTATTTTTCCAAACCCATTAAATATTTATATACAAAGTTTAGGGATCAAAACACTACCCAAAACCCTATGAAAATGCATTATGACTCATTACAACTTATGACAACACATATTTTGTGTGTTCCTTTCCTGCTTTCACGCATGTATCCTGCTTTTCCTTCCTTTTCTCCTACATGCTGCTTTTCCTTCCTTTTCTCCTACATGTTGCTTTTCCTTCCTTTTTTCCTGGATGTTTCTTTTCCTACTTTATCTCCTTGCTTTATTTCTTTTCTTTATTTCCTTGTGTTATTCCTAGAAACATAACCATTTGTTGGCATGTGGTTGTAAGACCCTAGTTTCAAGCTATCTGCCCAACAAAACCCTTCAGATACCGACCCTTTTGGCATCACCTGCATGCAGATGAAGTCTCACCTGATGTATCTACTCGGACTGAAAGAACCAATTTTTTGCAGAGATGAGGGGATGTGAGGCCATCAACATTTTAATTGATACTTATATACCCTGTGTGCAATATTATGTGTCTCTTATCCCTTGATTAATTGGTAACCTCATATATACAACACTATTATAACACAAATTGCGACACGGTCCATTCATGGGTACATTTGTAATTATTGCGCATCATTCATATAACAAACAGATATAGATCTAATCATGCATAAACAGAACATTCATGAATAATCACATAAAAAGACACATTCATACACATAAGTTATAGTGGTTCACCCAATCCTTGGGCTATGTTCACAATGGTTCACTTCTTTATTATTCTTCGTGCAATACATCTCAGGCTTGTGCACTATGCTACAATAGGTACATCATGATATCATTCTCCATCCTACCTAGTCTCTCTGTAGTGCAAACATCTCTCTGCAAACTCTCCCCTAGACCTTCAAACATAGACACTCTCTCATTCTCAACATATTCATTCTGCAACAACAACAACAACCTATTCTTCATCCCCTTATTCTCTCAGTAGCCTATTCTTCCCAACCCATTACATATTTATATACAGAGTTTAGGGCTCAAAACCCAACCCAAAACCCTATGACAAATCATTATGACTCATTACAACTTATGAAAACACATAGTTCGTGCACGCTTTTCCTTCTTTCACGCTTGCATGTTGCTTTTCCTTTTCTCCTGCATGTTTCTTTTCCTGCTTTATCTCCTTGCTTTATTTATTTGCTTTATTTCCTTTCTTTATTTATTTTCTTTATTCCCTTGCTTTATCTTCTTATGCACCACCAAATGCACATTTACTATGCACTTTGATCATGAATGTTAATTTTCTTCACACTCTGGTCCTATCTTCTCTTCTGTTCTTTGCTACTGCGCAGCTCCTCAACCCTTAGGACATTTCTCAAAATTGCATCCAAAATGCCTATCCAACAATCCTGAAAACTATCCAGGTGTACATTTAGTCCCACTAAAACTATTCAATTTCCGCATAAATTTGCTAAACATTCTTTGTCTACTTCACCAAGAAAATAGTGTTGTTATCAATTAGGCTAAGACTAGTAACTAATACTTGTGAGATCTAACCATTTGAAGAACCAACTCCATCTCAATCCTTCCAAATTAACGTTAACAATGATCAAAGTTGTCCATAGAAGGTATCTATAATTGATTTAGGATCCACTAATAACATGGAATTGTATAACCACCACAATATAATCACCCTATATCAATCATAGATCCTCTCACTTGTTCAGTGAATGATCTTGACTATAGTAACATCCACAAAGTTAGGATCCTAAAATACTATCATCACTTACCCATTGAGAGTACTATCGAAGTTGAAACCAATCCTATGAAATCTATAGTGCTAATCTTATTAAGACACCAATGTAATATTGCTTAGACATAATCCATACTCTCATATCACTAGTCACTAAGACCTATAGACTTCATTAACGCATGAAAAAAGGCCCTGAAAGATCATCTTGGTATCGGTGAAAACATAAATTCATATGTGAAATAATAGGTCTATAAAATGAAACAACTCAAACTCAATATAGTGTTCCCACTACTAACCTCACCAAAAAAAATTTGATACCCATTAAATTAAATATGTGTAGCATGCTAAAAATGTCCATGCATATAACAAAATTATTTAAAAAGCATGAATGCAGTCTATTACACATACATACAACATCTTATAATTTCTCAAACTCAAAGTATGCACACAACAAATAAATCCTACAACTAAATGCAATGCATGGAGGATTTAACATGCATCTAGAAACATTATGAATGATTCCAAATAAACATATACACAATAGCATATAAATTGCTCAAAACTCAGAGTAAACACCCAACAATAAAAACCATAATTAATAATAGTGAAACATAGATAAAACGCTTATCTTCTAAAAGAAAATGTGCAACTAGCTATAGAGGATGGACATTCCACCCAACCATATCCTGGTTTCTCCAAATATCAGCAACAAGTTACCCCTGAGTTGGTGCTACGAATCCACAAGAAAAGTTGTCTTCCTATTTTCCACTCACAACCCAATATAACCCACATCAAGCTAATTTTTCCTACAACTATCCCAATCCACCAGCTCTCTTCCCCTCAACTTGCACAAACCAAGGAATGGGATACCCCTTCTTTTCATGTAGTCCCTTAGGAATTCACACTTCCATCTATGAATCCAACATAGGTTGGATAGGAATATCTCTTGGTTGGGACTCCAAGGACTTACAACTACAATAGGAAAATCTCAAAGCAGCAAGCTCATGGCTCTAGGGTAATTTCTCATACAAGAATCTCACTTTGTAGGCCTAATAATTTATAATTATAGTTCCCATGGCTGCCCTCAAACCCCATTATGGTTTTCTTCAAGAATCAACACTTTGCTCCCCCTTATTATCCCCAAAAACTAGTTGTAAAAAACTGCCTACCATACCCATTCAAATTTCCCTTTTTATCATTCATGTTGACTCTCACATTCCCCAATATTGATTGTACTCATCCCCATGCTCTCCATAACTATATGAAGTGACTTTTCAACCAATCCTTTTGCATGTTTGTAATGATTGGGGCTTTGATACACTCAAAATGAAATTACCAGGATCATACACAATAATAATTTCAGAAAGGTTTCAATTCCCGCTAGCTCAACCAGTTAAGGTGTGGGTTTTGTTTGCTAAGCAACCCAACTTCAATACCTTTATGGTGTGTTTATTCAAGAGGAGACACCCAAAAAATCCAACCATGTTAAGGGTTGGTGTGGCCTAGGTCGGGTGCAATCCCTGGGTAATTTTGACGACTTAGATGGCCCTGGGCTATGGTTTATTAGACAATAGTTGAAATGTTGGCCTTGCAAGTGATAGACATTTCTCACCAAAAAAAATTATAAAGGTGTTTTTGGATTAATAGCCATGAATATTTCCCCTTTGGATGCCTTGAACCCACCCTCTCTTGTGGAATATTAGCCTCCATTACCCCATCTATAGCCAGTGTTACATTTTATTTTATTATTATGATAGACCATTTTTACATATTACATAGTCGGGATTGTGGTCGTACATTGTATTTTCATTATAAATATCTAAATTAGGGATTAAAAATGTGGGTGTTACACTCAACATGGACATAGAAAGTTATGACTACCCAAAAAACTCGAATTAAGTCACGCAGGAATAATCCTACAAAAATAATGACTTAGAATTGGACACATTGAACTCCTCCCCAAACTATCATAAAATTACATTATTCATTCATCTATGTTATAGCCAACATCATATCGATACTTCCCTTCTCCCTTAGCTCACTATTGACTGCATGTCAAATACTCACATAAAAGAATAACCCTCAATGATAATGTAGTTACAAATAAAGGAATTGTGATAATAAGCAATATGATGAGAAAAAATTCCAAATAGGCCTATATGAGTATTTATAGGCTTGAGCCATCTTATTGAAAGGAGTAGAGATGCACTAATAAGAGGTTATGGGAATTGCAAGACCTAATACTTACGAGAAAAAAAATTGATACAATAATCAAGTCTACTTTATTAACCCATTGTGTATTAAGGGACATAACACACCAATGTCCATTGTTACCCCCGCACATATAGGGGTAACTAGAGGAGATTTTTTTCTCTCGTGATCCACATCACAGACAACAGTTCTAATGATGACATTCTAGATTCTCCATAGGCAATTTCCCATAGATGCCTTCCATTTTATGCTCATCTGACTCACATCAAATTATATGGTGCGTGACACACATGAGGTACCTTGTTCTGATACTTCATATCGAATGCTAATTCTTAATTATTTTTTACATGAAAACAGTGATCATGGGTTGAATTCGATGATGGATCATTATGCTTTGAATTTATACATTTTTCCTTGTTTCACCTTGTTAGTCATCATCATCTCCTAGTCAAGTGTTGTCACACTTTGGAAAATATGTACTATCGGGGGGTCTTGATAGGGGTAACGTGTCAATATCCCAATCCATATGTAACAGACTCCATCTCTCCCATATTTGTTATCCCTTATTTTGGGTTGGTTGTCATATGTCACCCATAAAGGTTCATGCATCATAATCCCATGAGAAAAAGGAGCTAGAATACTCTAGGTTGATGCAGGTTGATAATATATATATAGAAAGAGAGAGTGCTAAAACTCAAAATGAAAGTAAAAGAAAAGTGAAGAGCCAAGAAATAATGAGAAGCATGAGATTTCCCCCCCTCGCTCATAGGTCATCACCCCAAGTCCTATGCAACGAATGCATACTTGACAAAAGGACTTAGAAAATGAAAATGAATAAATAAAAAGGAAAATAGTGGTTCGGACAAACACAATGTCGAGGAAATGGAAACTCATTGCCTAATCACTCCCTCATACAAAATCTCCCATGAGGATGACTATCATACATAACCTTTCATGACTATGCCACCACCCATGAAGTAAAATCCAAACCATACCATATGCCATTACACATACTCCTTGATGGGATTCTTAGGAAATACTCCTTTTACTAGGTATTGAAATGCCTAATAGGGGTTAGTAATGATCCTCCCATACCTAAACTTGGAAAATTGTATAACTTTATGAGCTAGTGTGAAGTTTGAAGAGGATACTTAATGTGATCTATCTAGTGGATTTTACATTGATGTGACCCACTTTATATGTTGTATTTGACTTGTGTACATGCCTTTGGGTTTGATGGATACATTGTACCACATGAGCCTCTCCTTGGATGATGAATTTCACATGGCTACCCACTTGATTGAGCCTTGGTCCTTTGGAGGACATTGAGTGGCTACTAGCACATTTGATGGACTCATCGCACTAATTGAGAGAGGTTGTTCCACATATTTTAGAGGATGTTGAGCCTTATAATGACATGGATCCTTTTTTGGGACACCCTAACACCTTTTAGGGCATGATATGACACTTGGTGATTAAACATTGCAACCCTAAGAGGCAACATTTCACTTTTGGAGCCCCTAAACTTCACTTTTGACCGAGTCATCCACCTTATGAGGCCACACGTGTGAGGTTGAGCACACTTTTATAATTGACATATTGTATTATGAGAATGTCTACTTCATATTGAAGGCATCATTGGGGGTCTTACTGACCTATCCACTCTTGTATCATGGATATTTTGTGTCTCGTTGCCTTATCTCTAGGTTTATGAAAGATAAAGGAATTATTTTATGTTTTTAATGTTTTTGATGGATGATAAGGGTGCTTGATATCTCATATAAATAAGATAAACACTTCTCAAGTATAAATCATTTTTACTTGTGGAGAGTTATCACAACTTGTCACTACAAGGAGAACACCTGCTAGTGGAGGTTTTTACAGAACCTCCTCAAAAAATATATCCCTTCTTTGTTTATAGCGAAGGTTGTTAGCAAAGGTGGGCGGCTAGAGGTTTTTGTGGAGGTGTTTTACCAGTGCACCTATATGTTACATATGCACCGGTGTGCACATAAAACATAACACATCAGTTCTTAAATGTTCAAACACATTGTCATTAGTTATAACAAAGGTTGTTAGTGAAGGAAGGCGAGTGGAGGATTTTGTGGAGGATTTTTTACTAGTGCGTCTATAAGGTACATGTTCATCGGTGTGCACCTTAAACATAATGCATCACTGCTTAAATGTTCAAAAACAATGTCACCAATTATATCGAATGTTGTTAGCAGAGGCGAGCGGGTGAAGGAGTTTTTACCGGTGCGCCTTTATGGTAACTATCCACTGGTGAGCCTCGGATGGGGTGACACGCGGTGACACCTTGCCACATGGCTCAGCATCAAGCCACATCTTAAATGTTGTAGGCCGCTCCCCATCCCCTCCGCATTTATGATGGTATTCGGCCATTACAGCCGCTATACGGAGGAGGGACTTCTCCCTCGCGCGAACGCACTCGCACATCCAGCATTCAATATGACAGGGTTAATAGGCAGACATGTGATGCTGTCTTTTGGAAATTCAAAAGTTGGAGAGCTTGGATAGAGCTAGTTCACTCTCGTTTTGGACCTCCCTGACGGTTGGGAGCTCTGGTGCAGTTCTGGCTCATTCTCGTTTTGGTTCATTCTCTCTGCATCTCTATCCACCCCTCATCAACAATGACAAGGAAGCAAGGCAGGCCTCGTCGAGGCTCAGCCTGGTACACCCACAAAGAGCAGAGGCAAAGAAGGAAGAACCTGGAGCGCGCTCTGTCAATGGCGACTTCCATCCTTCGGCAGAGAGCACGAGCCAACCAATTGGCACTCCATGGCATTATCACTGAGCCTGGGATAGAACGTAGCACGCACACCATGGCAATTGAGCCTGGAAGTTGTCTGAAGGGAGGTGTTGTGGACGAGTTTCCCACCTGTTATGTTGAAGAAACGTCATACCTGGAGGATTTAGCGACCACCCTGGAACCCCAAGCCACGGTGCCTGAAATACAGGCTAGAAGCGGTCTAAAGGGAGAGTCAGTAGATGAATTCCCAATTTTTTTTTTTGAAGAGATATCGTGGATGGGTGACTACAACCCCACCAGCCATGCTCAGAAGGCAACGAGTGAGGACGAGGCTCGGGACAATGCCTACGCAAAAATGAATGTGGACGATAACAGAGTAGGGATGAATGTGGATGCGGCTAGAGCAGGACTAAACGTGACCAAGGCCAGAGCAGGGATGAACGTGGAAATGGGGAACGAAACCTTTGATGAGGCAGGAAATAATGATTTGCATGGTCCACTCCTCCATGCAGAGCATCTGGCTCTAGTGTTTGAACTCCGAGGCCACATGGCAGACCAGGAGCACAGAGCCCTCCTCATGGGACAGTGTCTGGACTTGCTCCTTGACGCGTACTCCAACGCTCCAGCAAAGAGGAAATGTCCAATGTGTGCGCAGCCATTCGCCATCCCAGCCAGATCCACGTGGCAGAAAGGCAAGGGCGGCAGGTCACCGGGTATCTGAGTTCTCCTATGCTAGTTTGTTTTCTGTTTCATCATGTTGTTGCTAAATGTAAACTTGAACTATGGCCATCTGTCCTGGTTTCCTTCGGGCAGGACAGAGGGCAAAACAATTTTTAGCTTATCTTCCTAGACTCATTTCACTCCAAACTATGCTGGTTTCCGGTAAAACGACAGCATTTTTGGTGGCTCAGGGCAACTATATCTCTGTGTATTTTGTCAATGTTTCTTTGTTAACTTAATATAGCAGGTACTATATTTTTTACTTAAAAAAAAAAAACTATCCACCAGTGCGCACATATACAAAATTCCCTAGTGCTTAAATGTTAAGAATCATCGTTAGACGTTATAATAAAAAATAAAAAGAATTGATCAAAGCGCACTGATTTCGTTGAACATTACAGCTCGATGCACATCAATATCTTTAAGCGCACCGCAGTAGGCTAAATAAAAAAATCTTACGAAACCGATTTTCATTGTTACACTTCATCTTGTGCTTCCAAACTCTCAAGAAAGCACCAATGCTCACCCTCCTTGCAAGGATGCCCTATTTCTGGTGCTCTAAAATGACTTGGATAGCTCCATTGACAGATTCCACATATTTCCAAATTTTGGAAATTACCACGAATTTTCATTTCCTCTAAATGGTGAAACCATGCCTCCTCAAGACATAAGACTCCAAGTAAATTTTTTATTACCTTCCTATTTTCCTTTTCATCCCATTAAAATTTGAATTTAGCTTGAAATTTGGCATTTTTTCAATTTTTTTTTCCAATTTCCCTCGGTGTGCTTAAACACTTCGGCTCACCCTAATGTGGTGTGTCCTTTGTTAAATTTAAATCAAGCATTGTCGTCGATGTGTCTAATATAAACGTATGCATCAGTTTCGTTCAAGGAAGAGAACCACGATAAATTAAAAACAAAGTGGTTCATCCTTTCGGATTCCCCGCAGCTAGTGAGTGCTTAGTTTCTCCCTACACTGAAACGTTCCATTTAATTAAGTGCATTCCTAACTTTACGTTCCATAAAATTTAACGTATCAATGCAACCATTTTATCCAAATTCATCAGTGTTGTGTATATAACTGCACCGAGACATATATTAACCAAATTGGCATAGTTAGGAGTCTCATTGGATGCCCCGTGACCGATGATATATTCTTTACAAGGCACCGCTGAACAAAATTTCGGTGCTCCAATATCATGGTAGCACCAGTGCATTAGTAGTAACATATCACACCGCTTAAGTTGTAATAAAACAATTTAATCTAGTCATTCCCATAGGCCCAACAAACGCATTGGTGTTGTAAAGATCACAACACCATGCATAATTTTCACAAATTATTAGCGCAGTGCATCGTATGGTAAGCAACATTAATATTTCCTGTGGTGCACCACTTAATATAAATGCACAGGTGCATTCTATTAATTGAACACACTGCCCAGTTTTCTGCTACAAAATATTTGCTTGGTGGTGTGTCAAATACATACAACACATCAGTGTTGTGTAATGCAAGACAGTGAGAAAAATACATAATAATTTACCATAGCAGTTCGTTATATGGGACACTCTGTTACCGGTTCATTATAATACAAACACACTAGTAACAACTCGGAAAAAGAAAAAAATGAAGCATTGGTATGTTAAATTCACCATAATGCACCGATGTTGTTAATAACATTACACCAGGATAAATATTTAAAAAATTATCATAGTGGTGCATCTTTTAAAACACATATGTTACTAGTGCGTCATAAAAGACAACGCACCGTTATAAAAATGTCTGGTGCTCCAAGGAACATAGAGTACTGATGCTTTTCATATAACAAAGCACATTGCTTGGTTAAACAACACAAGATTCTATTAAATTTCATATGTAGAACCAACCACGCTACATTACATTGTTCATATGTAAAATTTCATCGTGGTGCATTTTGTATGACAACTCGTAACCGGTGTGCTAAATAACACAACACATTGCTATACATATCATTTTTCTACTAACAATGATGCACCGATGCATTAAATTTAACACACCATTTTTGGTTTGTTATGTTTGCAATAGAGCAGCGACAACGATGCTTATTATATTTTGTAATAGCACCAACTACTTTTCACTTTTTGTTTGCAAACATAAATTACTTTCTTTTTTTGATAAATACAAATTAGTTATATATGTTTGTGTTTTAATATATGTGTGTGTGTGTGTGTGTGTGTGTGTGTGTGTGTGTGTGTGTGTGTGTGTGTGTTCCAAAAAATAATTTTATGTGAATGTGATACAATGACGATGAAGAGCGGCATAGCAGCAACAGTAGCCAGAAGAAAAATAATTTAATTCACAAACTACATATGAAAACCTCCACAGTTAAATTTTGTGGATGTTTTGCTTTGTAGAGGCAAAACCAAAGCTCACTCTTTGGTGCCTCTCATAATTTAGCGCGTGGAATCGATCATTTTCCACTTCCTCAGTGCTCTATCTCACATCTCCTTCTTCTCAGGCTACTCGACTTTCTCCAATATACTATCCTCGTCATTCATGTTGCCATAGTATGAACTGGTGTCAATTAGTTTGTAAATCACATACCTACACCTCCTCTTCTAGGGCTTATTGAATATCTCTTTGAGGATGGGGAATAATTTTGTATCCTTGAAGTATTTATAACCTGGGACATTGCCGGTAGCACTGAGCACATCAAGTTTTTTCCCTTCCAAGTCTGTCATCTTGGCCCCTAATTTGGCATAATTAGGACTTCCAAGCTCTATAATCAGAGCTTCCCAGTGCCCCTTTTCCCTGAACAACAAGAAAGGACCCTGGTGGATGTCTTAATTATAATACTGTGTCAACCTCAAGAATGACTTAAGTTCCATATTTCATATTTAATAGAGGTTAAGAAGCATATTTGGAAAAACAATTGTTGATCCATAATCTTTTTTAGCATGCCTTATCTCTAAATATTAATTTATTCCTTAGACTCGGCCTACTTCTCCATGATATATTCATGCATGTACTTACTAATAAGCTCATGTTTCTTCTTCTCCACAACCATGCACTTGATCACTTTCTTATCTGAAAGGGGCACATGGGAAACAAACTCCCGCTCTCTCTATTGTCGGTTTCCCTTGTCTTGCCCTCCCATTTCTTTCGCCACATCCTCCTCCTCCTCAAATAGGACTGACTTAATGGAAACAACTTCCCCTCTCTTTATTTTCAACTTGGACTCCCTATAGATAGACTCAATCCTCTACCACTCCCTCAACACTCTAGCCCACATCTCCTCCTCTACGAGCTTCTTAAATTTATCCAAGATATTGTTCTTTTCATCCCTATAGCCATAATAACTGACATCAATTCACTTGTAAATATCATACCTAGACCTCCTCTTATTCACCTTGAGGGGATTATCGAATATCTCTTTGACGTCCAGGAGGAATTTCATAGCCTCATTTGTACAATTCGTTGCTAGAAATTTGTAACATGTCATCTTCCAACAATCAATTGTACAAGTGGGGTTGGGAAATTCCTCCCTGGCGTCAAAGATATATTTGATAATCCCCTGAAAGAAAAGAAGAGGAGATCTAGGTATGAGATTTACAAGTGAATTGACACCAATTATTATGTCTACAGGGATGACGAGAATGGTATCTTGGAGAAAGTCGAGTGGCTCACGGAGGAGGAGATGCGGGACAAAGCACTAAGGGAGTGGTAGAGGATCAAGTCTATCTAGAGGTGGGCCAAGTTGATGATCAAGAGTGGGGATTTCGTTGCCATTAACATGGTCCTATTCAAGGAAGAAGAGGATGTGGGTGAAGAAATGGGAGAGGAGGACAAGGGAAACTAGTAGTAGAGAGAGTGAGAGTTTGTTTCCCATGTGCCCCATCCGGATGAGAAAGCGATCGAGGGAAAAAATGTGGAGAAGAATAAATATGATCTTATTAGTAAGTACACGGGTGAGTATCTCATGGAGGAGCAGGTCGAGGCCAAGGAAATGATTAATATTTAGCGATAAGGCATGCTAACAAAGCTTATGGATCATTAGTTTTTTTGCCAAATGTGATTCTTAACTTCTATTAATATGCAATATGGACCTTAGGTCGTTCTTGAGTTTGACACAATATTATAATTAAAACATCCATGAGGGTCCTTAGGTCATTCTTGAGTTTGACACAATATTATAATGAAAACATCCACAAGGGTACTTTCTTGTTGATCAAGGAAAGGTGCACTAGGAAGCTCTAATTGTAGATCTTTGAAGTATTAATTATGCCAAAGTAGGGGCCAAGATGAAGAACTTGGAAAGGAGAAAAGTCGATATTCCCTATGCCACTGGAAAGGGCCCCGGTTACAGATACTTTGGGGCTACAAAATTCCTCCCCATCCTCGAAATTTTATTCAATAAGCCCCCTTGAGGCAAAGAAGAGGAGGTGTAGGTATGTGATTTACAAGTGAATTGACACTAATTCATATTATGGCTATAGGAATGATGAGGACAGTATATTGGAGAGAGTCTAGTTGCCCATGGAGGAGGAGATGCAAGGCAGAGCACTAAGGAAGTGACATAGGATTGAGTCCATGCAATAAATTGTGAGAGGCATAGAAGAGTGATTGCCTCCACAAATCACAACCTCCGCAAAACATTAATTGTGGAAGTTTGCATAC
>ML783965.1:912888-935986 GCA_009831015.1 Picea engelmannii | reverse complement strand
TGTGAAAATGAAACCATTAATAATAATGAATTTTAATATACACACTTTGTTTTAAATGACTTTATGATCTTTTGATCCACCACCAACTTTATGAATCCCTTCATAAGGAAATGTAGGTATTGTATTTGGTTAGTGAAGAAATTAATTAATTTATTAAGGTTAAAACCATATTAAATTAAATTAATTTATATTAATATGTAAAAATATAAAAATATTAAGTAGACTCAATAAATAAAATAAACAAAAGTCCATGTGTAGATTTTATAGGCAGCTTAGTCCCCATCTTTGATGTAATGATTTTAACATGCAACCAACCACTTTATAAAACAAATGTTGAATTAAGCAATACATTTACATTAGTTTCAATGAAAAACTAAAAATACAATTACACAATCATGTTTTTCTTATGCCCCAAGGGGATGTCAAAAGGTAGACCCAATACAAGGCATTTTTGACCAACAATTGGTGGTGCACAAAAGTAATAGTTTATTAACAACTTGTCACCAGGAGACAAACTATGTATTGTATGCACAACAACAAATATGGGTGCCTTCCTTTTCATTCCACAACTCTTTGTCATTGGAGTGTTCCTCAAAGGAACAATTTGCACTATATAATGAGGACCTGAAACTATTTATGAACCTTGCAATGTTCCCATGATTTCGTGGACAACCATCGATATATAACAGGTTTTTCCAGTTAAAGTTTCCCTAAGCATAACCATTTATGCACACACTATACATGGAAATGCTATGTTTGTATTTAACAATATTCAAGTAATCAAACCGACTATAAAGAGGACCACAAAATCACATAAGTACCACTGATTGTTTGAGAGGAACGGATACATGGGTAAGGATAAACAACCCAAGATTTACAACATATATTTTAGACTTGAAAATCATATAATTATTACCATAAAAAGAGAATTTGGTTCCAACATCAGGCACATGCATGGAAGACGGCCAAGTGTCATACAAAGCTCGGTTGTAATGGATTTGGTATTTACTTTGTAGATGGATAGGAAGAGGGAAGTCATCCCTACAATTGAACAGACTTTGGTGTGTACTTGGACATTTTTTCTTTTAGCTCATACAACGTTTTGGATCTCCTAGTAGAGATGTTTTGGGTAGTATTGATATCATACTTTGGTTCACTATAAGAACTCTCCATTGAATCAATTGAAGGAGATTGGTTGGCCAATTTAAGATGAAATGTAGTTGATCCGACTTTCAAATTTTCAAAGAAGGATCATATGGAAGTGTTCCTACGTGTCTTTTCTATATCACCTATTGGAATCTTAACCGTAGTGGAAGGTATTAAACCATCTACTTTGGGTAGTCAGTTATTAATATAATGGGACAATGTGACATGTAAAGAGTTCTTCTTCAACCCTTTACTTTGAACAACCACATATTATTGGCATGTCATAAAAGAGATCCAATGCACGGTGTAATATCGTTGACCCAAGCTACGGGTTACTGGAATATGGCATATTACAACTGGCATGGTAAAGAAACTATCCATTTTCATTGAATATTTGCCAGCGGTATCTTTCTCTTGATAAGAGATTGAGACATTTTTTCACTAGTGGAATATATTGCAAATCTGAACTCGATATTGAATTATGATCCTACAAAGTTCAATGAAAAATTATTCAAAATGCACATGCATAAATGACATAAATTCAATCAGATAAATGAATTATAAACAAAATCTAGACTTACTTCAAACGATGGGGGAGAAGTTGAAAAACTTGTAATGATATGGAATGAGATAGAATATGAAGAATTGGCCATTTGATATTATAACCTTATTTTATTTGCATTTGATTTAAAACCATCATCAATACATGCATGGATTTTATATTAAAAGTTATCGATATTTTTAATTATTTTCTAACGCACCGGTGCATATGTATATATAGAACGCATCGGTGGAATATAGTATGAAATGCATCGAACCATGACCTCTGTTAGAGCCTCCACAAAGAAAAATATTCGTAAATTTTAATAGTGGAGGTTTGCATTTCTATTTTGTTTATAAAATTGGTATTGGTGCATGTTTAAGTATATACGCATCGGGGCACATTAATATGTGTGGTGCACCTATTCGATGACAAATTTATTTTTTAAATATATACTTTAGTAAGTGTTTTTATATACAAAGTGTAGCGGTGCGCTTTGTAGCGCACTGGTACAGTATATATAGTGAAAAAACACATTGAAAAAAAGAGCGAGAATTTCATTTTTCGAAATGTGTTTGTTTATAAATTAAAATACTATTCATTATTTCATTTTTTTGGCAAAATTTAGAGGGGAGATTTGTGGAAGAGAGACTTACCACCAAACACTTTGGAGTGGGTAGATTTTTTGGAAGAGTCAAATTTGGAAGGGATTCGTAGGGCACATACCAATCTGCAGAATGAAATTTTAGGTATGTGATTTCATTCTACTGATCATTTCAATCTTTCTCTATTTCATTCAAACTATTTTCAATGCATGTTAAAAATAAATAAAAGGGTTTCATAGTTACCTTCGGTATTGGAAGCCCTACATTTCTTGTTGTTTCTTTTGGTTCCCCTCTCTATATTTTATACATAGATTTTATTTTGTTAAGCAACTTATTTTTATAGGGTTTATTTGGTTGTATATAGGGCATTTGGTATCTGTTGCAATGGTACTACTCTTGCATTGGATCCAAAACCCTATCGTTGTTAGTGATTTTATCAAAAAAAAAATCTATAGTGCGCACTGTATAGGAAAATCGCTCTAAGGATCATTGTACAGAGATAGTTCCCTAGTACTCAATATATAGAAAAGTGCATTGGGTCGCATATATCTGTCAAAAGCACTGATTAGTCAAAAATATAAATAGTTTTGATTTTAGTATCATGTGTGTACAGGTTAGCGATGCGCAATGACTAATAGTACACACCGATTCATATATATGTTTGACACCCCAGGGTGTTGTGCTTAATGAGACACACTGAAATAGTGGATTGTATAGAAATTACATCATTTATATTTATGATGATTCCTGGTTTTTTTTTATACACGATGGTCGATAAATGTTCAAGGAAAACATTTTATTGCAATGAGTGTGATGGTATCTCATACCAACAAGAGAGGGAGGCAATTTCTTTAAGTTTTATTAAAAAATTAATATATTTGAAATATTTGTAAGTTTAAATTAATGATGTGTTTTGGTTAATGCATGTCATGTAGAGAAAAAACTTGAAGAAATTCAATAAGATTATTCATAATATGGGTGCAAAAGAGCGTAAAAGCATTATGAAAATGTTGCAAAGAGAGGAAACGAGTGGATCAAAAGGTAATCAACATGAAGTTTTTTTTTTGGACTTTGTACTAAAAATGAATTTCTTAACATTAATCGTTAACACGTTTTAAAAACTCGATTTCACATTTTTTTAATGTTATGCAGGGACCGGTAGAGAGGGAATGGAATCTCATCCTAAGAGAACAAAAATTCTTAATTATGTAAATGATGATGACGACTTGGTCAACAATTCATCTGGAGTGGTTCTTGAAGTTAATGAGAGGGGAAAATTGTTTTACATAGCTTTGAGAGATATAGTGGAAATAATGTATAGGTGTACTTTCCAATTATAATACAAAAATCAATCCAGTGACTCTAAGAATCAGGTTATACGTAAACTAAAAGAAAAATTTATGGAGCCATGATCAATGAGACCTATGAGACTTGCAATAGAAAAAAATTACAATAAAAAAAAAAAATCATTTAAAAGGTATTATTACTAAACATGTTTTTTTATAATATGTTCCAAGAATTACAAAATTAATTTTTTTCCTATATTTACTTTCATTTCCATTAAAAAAAATATTGTTCTTTTTCATTTTTCAAGAATATTATAAAATTCCAAGAAAAAAATGAGGGGAAAGTCAATACATGCCAGTAGAGATGTCCAAAAAAGTATACAAGGAGATGGTCAAAGAAATGAACATAATTGCATCATAGGAGGAGGCATCCCAACAACAACATGCATCAGAGGTATGTGATCATTCATTTATTCTTTTATGTACACGTTGAATTTAATTATCATATGAAATACTATTTTTCAATTGTTTTGTTGCGGAAAAGAAAAAAGAATGGAAACTAATCAACACATAAGACAAGACGACAAGGAAGAAAAGGGTTGATCGCAAAGTTTGTGAGTACTTATGTTTTCCACGTTACTTAAGTTTTCATATTTTTTGTGATATTTATATTTAAATAATTAATTTACACTAATCTAATATGGATGTCTTCTAATAGGTGTTAACATACAAAGAAGATCCAACTAAACAATTGATCAACATTAGGTTAAGAGAGGGTTGTGAGTACATGTTTAAGTATACATGTCTAATTGAACAATTTGTAAGTAGCTATGTTGTTTAACTTCACTTGTTTTATAATTAATGGAACAATAAGAAACCTTTATACTAATTATATCGTCTATGCTTTGTCATGACATATTAAACATGCAAGAAACACAGTATGGAGAGGAGCCAACATAAGATATTTTTGCACATGACATGAGGCATAGCTTCAAAAGCATGTGTATTGTTTACGAATCACTCATTTCTATGGTACGCTTTTTTATTTACGAAATCATGTATTCTACTAAATGTAGATTTACATATTACACTTTATTTCTATGTTTGTAGATGGAACATGAATAGATGGAATGTCAAAAACAAATCGAGCAAGAAAACATGTGTTTAAATAACCAAAGTACAATACCACCTATTGATCAAAAAATGAGGAATGCATGTAGCTCAAACGATGACAACAGTTCAAGTGATGAATGACAATCAATATAATTGAATGTCACTGCAAGTTGTATGTTTTGGAATATGTCTGTAAAAATTAGGGATTTTGCTTAATGTAGAGGACATAATATCCCAATTGCATGACGACATGTTACCAATAAGTGTAACAATTAGAAATTGGTTTCATTTTGATTATTGTCGACCTTTACGTTGTCCCATTTTATATGACCCTGGGTTTTTTATTCATATATAATAAAATAGATTTCTTATTTTATTGCATTGTCAAATGTTGCGTTGTTGATTAATTAATATGTGGATGATTTACATTGTTGCAAATAAAAAAGGTGTAATCAATTGGATAACGCATTAATGCAATCATTATTTCAAAATGCAATAACAAAAATATAAAAAACAATATTATTATAAAAAAATATTTGATTTTTAGATGATTAACTATTTGAAAAAGAAAAACAATTAATTAAAATATATACCTATCGGCACGCATTCTTATGAACTCACAAAATGGTGTGTTCCATAATATAGAAATCGGTGTTTTTTAAAGGGTTGTACACACTAGTGCCTATTAAGTATACTAAAGCATCGATGCATATTAATTATATTAAAGCACCAGTGCATATAACATGTGATAATATATTTCATTTTAAAATTTTACGGTGCTCATGTGAGAAATATGCACCGTTTTTATAAATATAATAAAATCATTGGTGCTTTAAATGTAATAAAAGCATCGGTGCTTCGGAACAAAGAATGACGTCAACATCTCACCTCAAATATTCAGAATTTTGGTACCTTTCGGTGCACAAGGTAATACAAGCACTGTCACATATGAATTATACAAGCACTAGGACAGACATAAAATAAAAGCGCATCGGTGCATTAATAAACTTAGAGAGACCCAGTGTTGCATACGCAAACAATACAGAACCAATGCATAAAAATAATAAAAGCATTGATTATGCATACAACAAAATGGGAATTTGGGGCGTACTAACTATAAATGCATCGATGCTTTATCGTTTTAAGTATGCACCAGGGCATTTTGTGTAGTGGTGCATCGATGCATTTTTCGTTTTATGTATGCACTGGGGATTTTTGTGTAATGGAGAACCAATGCATTTTAGTTTTATGTATGTATCGGGGAATTTTATGTAACGGTGCGTCGATGAGTTTAAGTTTAACTATGCATAAGGGTGTTTTATGTAAGGACACACCGATGCGTTTTGACATTAAAAGCACAAAAAAAAAAACTCTACTACAACCTCCACCCACCTAAATTTGTTTAGTTATATGGAATATCCATTAAAATCTCTGCTAAATCCTGTGCATCCAATAGAGGAGGTTGTAGCGGAGGTTTTTTTGAAAAAAAATCCAAATTTTGTAACACTGAAAACCTTCACTATAAGGTGTTCTCATTGCAGTGTGCTTACTACTTCTTTCTCTCTTATCTAAATTTCTATGGATGGCTAGTTAGAGAAACTTGTTGAAGATGATGTCTTGTGGATGCATTTACTTCTTCATGGATGTTCATTGCTAGGTTTTTTATGGATGAAATTTTTTTTGAGTAGACAGTCTCACTTTATCTTGTGGTTTTGTTTATGAATTAATGTAAGTGTAATTAGTCTTCTCTAGTGACAGTTGTGCATTCTCTTGGTTTCTTCTTGAACAAACCTTTCTTTTCAAATATTTTGGAAGGTTACTAGTGGAGTACCTTCCCTTGAATTATCTTAAATATTTAATAATACACTTGGAGGATCTTCTAGGGTTTGTAGTGGACAACCCTAGATATCACCCTAGATACATTTTCATCTATTCAAGGGAGTCTTTAATTGACCCCATATGTAATGTCCCCAAGGCCGAGCCCTGTTGTAAATCATGTCTATGAAGTATAAAACTTGCATTATGAATTGTAATTATGTTTTATAGGCTGGTGAGCCAAGTTTATATAAGTTGGTGGGCTTATGTGTTATTAGGCCGGAGAACCTAAGTGTTAAGGCCGGGAGAATACTTTTGTATATGTAATCATGCAGAACATTAATAAAAATATAAACATCGTTGCATACAGACCGACCATGATGAATGAGTGATGGGGGACTAAGCTTCCACGGAATGGGTAAGGGATTGGGGGCTGGAAGGTTGGGAAGAGGGGCTAAGCCTAGGGGCTTAAGTCCTTGGGAATAATATTTTAATATTATTCCAAAATCCATGTGAAATATTTGTTTTGTCCTAAGTTCCTGGAGAGGAACGCATGCTGATGGAGTGCATGCAACATCATGGGTGACATGTGTCGACCCAAGCACATGCATTTAAAACCAGAGAAGTGAGTCATGATGGGGGTTCCTCCTCCATTCGACCGTCGATTGTCTAAACCGTGAATCCTGTGGCCCTTGTATTCGACCTCTGCATACCCTCACGCAGCTTGGAAACCAGAAAATGGTAATGTTTTCCTGAGAAGCCGAGGTATCAGTCGTCTGAACCGTTTGAGTCTGTGTTCAACCTCTGCGTTAATTCCTTGTCATGCACCCTGAAACCAGTTACAAACCCGTGGATTGAGCCATGTCACCTGTGTATGCTGTGATCCCAACCTCTTCTCTCTTGTAGAGTCGAGTCTGTACCTGAACTGTCCTTGGGTTGCTACCTTCTGTTTTTCCTAAGTGGAATTGACTAGTTGTTGTTGTTGTTATCCTCACCTTGCGGAAATTGGGTTGAAACTGGTTGAAGAAGCGGGTTGTCAGGCCCGTGGTTGAAGAGGTAGGTTGCCAGGTCTGTGAGCAACTCCCTCCAGGTGAGAGAGTTTGTTGGGAAGTGGTTTTTCCTCAGAGAGAGTCCAGCACCATCTTCAGAGCTCTAAGAATTCCTGATCCGGCCTGTTGCTGAGGCCCAGAGAGGGAGGTGAAGCACTGATGGACTGTGCTTGTGAAGGTGTATACTCCCGGGCGAAACAGGCATGTAGGGAATGAAAGTCTGTTAGTAGTGGGCATAAGAAGGCATCCTGGGAAGAATCCTTCCGGTTATCCTGTGCAGTTTTTCCTGTAACCTCAGCCAAGACTAGGATTCCTTGCCTTGGGTGGAGCTTAGTCCCAGCTTGGGGGTGACCCACTGCTGAGAGTGATGAGCAGCGTGGTCTAAGGCTGGGAGGTTCGTGGAAGGCTTGCACGTGGTTGGTGGAATTACCACGGTTTCAAAGATAAGTATCAGCTTATGCTTAATATTATGTTTTGCATGCCTGTGATGCTTATATGTATCATGAATTCTGTTGTGCGTATGAATTACAGTTAATGCCAGGGATTGTTTATGTTAGCAGTAATCTTGTGTTTACTCTGAGTTAAATGTGTTTAATTTGATTTAAATGCATGTTATTAATTAAGTATGAGAATGATGTTGTTCTGCACAGTAGTGTTTTCCCGGCTAGCGGGGGTGATGGTCGGGGGCGTTACAGTATGGTATCAGAGCATAGTTTCAATGTTGAGCCTGGATGGTCCAGATAAGTGGTCTTTGGACCGAGTTTTTGAGAAGAAATTGTGTCTGGAGGACTAATTTCAGACCTTAGAATGTTTATGAGTGTCAACGGACTACTTGTCCATGTTACAAAGCTCAGGAGGTGTAGTGGTATTATAAAACTGCAGCCGGTGTGGTATATGGCCACAAGGAGAGAGAGAACTCCACACCAGAAGTGTTGGAGCCATAGGATCTGTTCGGGAGGAAAGGAGAACCCTCACAACTGTCAGATCTGGAGAACATGCACAAGGTTTAAAACCCTTTGGAGTTGCATAGGAGTGTGAAAATCGCAGTATGTGAAATCCCGAATTCGTCAGGACTGTCCATCGAAAAAGACGCATGGAGAGCGATCATCCTTTCGCTAACTCGTGACATGAAATGGTCTAAGGGTGAGTTCGTGAGATTTCACGAAACGTGAATTCACGACTGGATCACAACCGTCGATCTAAAGAGAGATCTGGACCATTAATTGTCCAGGAAGAAATCGACATTTCGGGAATAGGGAGGACAAAGGTGGAAAATCTTTCAACCTCGTGACACACAAAATCTCGATACGTGAAATGTCGATGAGATCTGAGTCGTCAGATCATGGGGAATCAGGACCGTTGGATCATTTCGTGAATTCAGGGATCGTGAACTTGGAGCGCAGACCAAATTCTTGGTCACTCCAAGTCCTGAATCGCGAAAGGGATTAACAAGGGTAGAATCAGACGGTGGAGCGCTTCCAGAAGAAGTGATGAAATCCCATGAGCCGTTGCATCAGGGTAGGCTCACAGTCGTTGACCTCATACATGAATTTCCATATCGGAATTCGGGGATTGAAGTGACAAGAGATTTGGAGTCACTGCATCGCGAACTCCCGGTTACCGAAACGTCGAAAGGATTTACATCATAGATCTGAGAGAGGTCTAACCATTGGATTTCACTTGGAATGGACGTGGACACCTGGGTGTGTACCATGTACCAGTGGGTCGAAAAGAAAAGTGAGCATGGTGGGACTTGATGACGTCGTTGAAGGTGATGTGGACCCTCTTGAACGTGCCACTGTGGTTGTGGGTGACAACTGTGCTGTGGGCCCGAAGGGTAAGGAAAGTGAATTTTCGGAAGTCAGGAGTTGGAGAGGGAAGCGAGTGCGAGAACCTTCAGGACCAAAATCTCGAAACCCGAAAGCCCGAAGCCCCGAAATCTCGAAACCCGAAACCCCAAAGCCCCGAAATCTCAAAACCTGGAGTTCATTTGGAGAGCCTTGTAGCACCTAGAAGTTTAGCATTTGGTCACGACCCGTGATCGCATGGGTTAGGGACTAAGGAAACGAGAGCTATCACCCAAAAATTACAGAGCCGAGCAGAGCTCGGAAAATTCGTGAAATCAAAACGTTTTCTTATTCGGATTGGTTTTGAATGTGTGGAATTTGTTAAGAAGAGATGGCCTGACAAATTCTGGTTGTCTACACGTTGTGATTGCAGAAGTTTGACGAGTGCCAAAACTGATTAGAATTGCCACGGATTGCAAAGAAATGGAAGAGGTGTTGAGTGCCTCCAATTCATAGAACGAAAGAGAAGGAAGGGATGTCAACCTAGGAGTCGAAGGATCAAACTCCAATGGGCACGGAAGAGAATTGGATAAGGAAGGACATATGATGAAAATCATTGAAAGATTGCAGAAAGATGCCCAGGCTCGTCGAGCCGATAGTTGAAAGCTCATGAGAGTCAGGGATAGGCAGGGTCAATTCAACTTAAGGATGTTGAAGAGTCTGGAAAGAATAGAAAAGAAAATGGAAAAGGACAGTGACTCAAGCAAGACAGAGAGTCCCAGGACCCCTGAGAGGAAAAGAAGATCAAGGAGTGTTAGCAGACATCGTCGTCACTCCCCAAAGCATTCCAGTAGGGAAGCACACAGTAGTTCAAGCCCATCCCCTACCAGAAAACACCGAAGATCTGGAGTGGATGAATTGAAAGGGGAAATGAACTAAATTAAGCCTCCTACATTTGATGGAAAACATAAGAAGGAGGAAGATGTTGAAACTTGGTTGCTTGGCATGAGGAAATATTTCCAACTGCAGAATTATTCCTCTCATGCAGAAGGAAGAATTGTGATGTATCAACTAAAAGGAAAATCATCCATGTGGTGGGATCAACTTGTGCAGGTGCAGCACGTTAGAGAGAAAGATATCACATGGAAGGAATTAAAGAGGTATTTTGAGAGGAAATACCTGACTAAAAGATACTATGATAGAAAGATGAAGGGGTTCTTCGAACTCAAGTTGGGCAGCATGACCATTGATGAATACGAACGAAGGTTTTTGGAATTACTGAAGTATGTTCCATTCATCAAAGATGAGGCTATCAAGATTCAGAGGTATCTGAGTGGACTGCCACCTCCCATTGGCGACAAGATTTAGTATGATGATCCTAATACTATGGAAGAACAATAAGAAGAGAGAAATGCCTATATGAATAGCAAAGAGAAAAGCCTACTTTTCGGAAGGCTTGGGTTGACCAGAAGAAGTTTAAGAAAGAACAGAGGCAGTAGGGAAATAAACCACCCTTTTTCAGAAATAGTCCTCAAGGACATCCATCGTTTAGAGATCCAAGAATGGCTGAAGTGGGAGAACAAAGACTGAGACAGATGCCCATTCAGTGTTGGGGCTGTAAAGAGAACCACAAATATAGATATTGTCCCCATAAAAATGGCAAAGCAAGAGCTATCCATAATGTTCAACAAGCTAAAACAGTGGAGGACATGGGCAGTAGAATTCTAAGGATCTATGCGGCCCTGGACAACAAGCAAGTTGAGTTTTAGTCACACATGATTGAAGTGGAAGGTATGATTAACAACCAACCATTTATTATTTTAATTGATTCAAGGGCTAGCCATAGTTATATAGACCCTAGAGTGGTGGAAAGTTTGCATTTATCAAGAAGCAAACATGAAAAGTCTTCGTTAGTGCAGTTGGCTACAGGAACCAAGAGGAAAGTCACTGAGTTGGTTAAGTCCTATTCGATGGACATGAAGGGAATGAGCACGAAGGTTGAATTGAATATTCTACCTTTAGGCTCTTATGACTGTTTAATTGGGATGTACTGGTTGGACCAACACCATGCCCTCCTGGACTGTCCTAACAAGGAATTTACATGCCTGGATGAGGAGGGGAATCGGAAAACTATCCAAGGAATTCCCAGAGCTATTACTGTTAGATAAATCTCAGCAATGCAGCTAAAAAAGTGCTACAGAAAAGGTTGTCAATTGTTTGCAGCCCATGTGGAGGAAGCATCCAGAGATGAAGTCTCAAAGATTGGAGACCATGCGGTACTAACAGAGTTTGAAGATGTATTTCAGGAGATACCCAGACTACCTCCGAAGAGAGATATTGATTTCTCTATAAATTTGATGCCTGGAGCAGCTCCAGTATCGAAAGCTCCTTATAGAATGAGTACGCCAGAGCTGAAAGAGTTGCAATTGCAGCTTGAAGAGCTTCTAAAGAAGGGGTACATTCACCCAAGTGTGTCACCTTGGGGTGCCTTGGTCCTATTCATGAGAAAGAAGGACAGGACATTGAGGTTGTGCATTGATTTCAGACAGTTGAACAAAGTAACTGTCAAGAACAAGTATCCTCTGCTAAGGATCGACGATCTTTTCGATCAGTTGAAGGTGCGAAAATATTTTCGAAGATAGATCTCAGATCGGGATATCACCAGGTAGGAATAAAGGATGAAGACATCAGCAAGACCACCTTTAGAACAAGGCATGGTCATTACGAGTTCACAGTGGTGTCGTTTGGACTGTCCAATGCACCTGTTGTTTTTATGTGCTTGATGAATGGTGTATTCAGGGACTATCTAGACAAGTTTTTCATAGTCTTCCTGGATGACATTTTGGTTTATTCCAAGTCCGAGGAAGAGCATGAACAACACCTAAGGATGGTGCTGCAAGTGTTGAGAGAACACCAGTCGTATGCCATGTTGAGAAAATGCTTGTTTTATCAAAGGCAGATCCATTACTTGGGGCACATTATTTCAGAAGAAGGGATCGTCATGGATCCTGAGAAGGTTGAGGCCATCAGAGAACGGTCAGCGCCAAGGAATGTGGCAGAAGTTAGATCCTTTATGGGTCTAGCGGACTATTACAAAAGGTTTATTGCAGGGTTCTCAAAGATAGCTCACCTTATCACTTCCTTGCAAAGGAAGGAGAAAAAGTTTCAGTGGACTGAAGAGTGTGAGAAAATTTTCCAGCGATTGAAGCAGTTGTTAACCAATGCTCCAATCTTGAGGATTGCAGATCCAAATGTGGATTTTGTGGTGTGCACAGATGCGTGTAAAGAAGGGTTGGGACGAGTTCTCAGTCAGAATGGATTTGTAATCTGTTATGAGTCCAGGAAGCTGAAAGAGAACGAAAATAATTATGCCACTCACGATTGGGAGTTGGCAGCAATCGTTCAAGCTCTGAGGAAATAGAGACATTACCTCTTGGGAAGGAGGTTTGAATTGAGAACAGACCACAACGGTCTGAAATATTTGTTTGATTAGCCAACCTTAAACGCTAGACAAAGTAGGTGGCTGGAATTCTTGTGTGAATATGACTTTGAGATCAAGCATATCAAAGGAAAGGAGAATAAAGTGGTTGATGCACTCAGTAGGAGGGTGCATGAATTACATGCTACAACCATTAGCATGTATCGGATTGATATTAAAAGTAGAATTCTGGAGGCTGCAAATGTAGATATGTAGTACAGAGAATTGGTATCCAAGCTACAGCAGGGTAAGATGCCACAGAAGATGGAAATTTATAAATTGGAAACAAATGGAATACTGTTGTACAAGAACAGAATTTTTGTACCCAATGTCCAGTGCTTGAAACAGATGATTTTGTAGGAGATGCATAATGTGCCTTATGCAGGGCACCCTGGATATCAGAAACCAATAGCAGTGTCAAGAGCCATTACTTTTGGCCGGGTATGAAGAGAGAGATCGCTGAAGACATCGCCAGATGTATGGAGTGCTAGAAAGTTAAAGGTGAGCATAGGCACGCAGCAGGGTTGCTTCAACCTTTACCGATTCCTGAGTGGAAGTGGGAAATAGTAACAATGGATTTTATTACGGGATTGCCCAGAATAGTCAAGCTACATGATTCGATCATGGTGGTGGTGGACAAGCTTACAAAAGATTCCCATTTTATTCCACTGAAAACTACTCACAAGGCAACAGATGTTGCTAATATTTTCCTAAAGGAAGTGCCACGATTGCACGGAATTCCTAAAACGATTGTGTCTGACAGAGACCCAAAATTCACCTCGAATTTCTGGAAAGGATTGTTCAAAGGATTCGGAACGAATCTGAACTTTAGTACAACTTATTATCCTGATTCTGATGGACAGACAGAGAGGGTGAACAGAATAATAGAAGACATACTGAGAATGTATGTGATGGACAAACCATCAAGATGGGAAGACTACCTACAGATGGTAGAATTTGCCTACAACAATGGGTATCATGCATCATTGAAGATGAGCCCATTTGAAGCACTTTATGGAAGAAAGTGCAATACTCCAATGAGCTAGGATAATCCAGCTGATAGAGCAGTAGTTGGGCCAGAGTTGTTCAAGGAGATGGAGGACCAAATGATAAAAATTAAGCAGAATTTGAAAGCTGCCCAAAACAGGCAGAAAAGTTATGCTGATAAGAACAGAACCCACAGAGAATTCAAAGTGGGTGATCATGTTTTCTTGAAAGTGAAAGCTAACAGGAGTTCCCTGAAGCTGGGAAGTTGCGCCAAGTTGGCAGCCAAATTTTATGGGCCATTTGAAATCCTAGAAAGGATTGGGCCAGTTGCATATATGCTTGCATTACCTGTATCTATGACTGTACATAATGTGTTTCATGTTTCATTGCTTAAGAAATATATACCAGATGCTAATCATGTTATCGATTGGAATGTGATTCAGGTGGAACAAGAAGGTGTCCTGCAAGTGCATCATGTGCGCATATTGGACAGGAAAAACAAACAGCTCTGAAATCGAGCTATAGGGATCGTAAAGGTCCAGTAGACCTGGTATGGTCTTGAGGACGTGACATGGGATCATGAAGATGTTATGCGGGCAGAGTACCCGCATCTTTTTGAAAATTTTGAAAAAACTTGCAGATGCAGTGTAAAGTTGCACTGAGGACAGTGCAAAAATACGGGGAGGGGATTGTAATGTCACCAAGGTCGAGCCTTGTTGTAAATCATGTCTATGAAGTATAAAACTTGCATTATGAATTGTAATTATGTTTTATAGGTTGGTAAGCCAAGTTTATATAAGCTGGTGGGCTTATGTGTTATTAGGCCGGAGAGCCTAAGTGTTAAGGTCGGGAGCCTGCTTTTGTATATGTAATCATGCAAAACATTAATAAAAATATAAACACCATTGTGTGCAAACCGACCATGATGAATGAGTGATGGGGGAACTAAGCTTCCACATAATGGGTAAGGGATTGGGGGTTGGAAGGTTGGGAAGAGGGGCTAAGCCTAAGGGCTTAAGTCCTTGGGAATAATATTTTAATATTATTCCAAAAGCCATGTGAAATATTTTTTTTGTCCTAAGTTCCTGGAGAGGAACGCATGCTGATGGAGTGCATGCAGCATCATGGGTGACATGTGTCGACCCAAGCGCATGCAGTTAAAACTAGAGAAGTGAGCCGTGTTGGGGGTTCCTCCTCCAATCGATCGTCGATTGTCTGAACCGTGAATACCATGGCCCCTGTATTCGACCTCTGCATGCCCTCATGCAGCTTGGAAACCAGAAAATGGTAATGTTTTCCTGAGAAGCCGAGGTATCAGTCGTCTGATCCGTTTGAGTCTGTGTTCGACCTCTGCGTTAATTCCTTGTCACGCACCCTGAAACCAGTGACAAACCCATGGATTGAGCCGTGTCACCTGTGTACATTGTGAGCCCAACCTATTCTCTCTTGCAGAGTTGAGTCTATACTCAAACTATCCTTGGGTTGCTACCTTCTATTTTTCCTGAGTGGAATTGACCAGTTGTTGTTGTTGTTATCCCCACCTTGCAGAAATTGGGCTGAAACTGGTTGAAGAAGCGAGTTGTCAGGCCCGTGGTTGAAGAGGAAAGTTTTTAGGCCTGTGAGCAACTCCCTCCAGGTGAGAGAGTCTGCTAGGAAGTGGTTTTCCCCCAGAGAGAGTCCAGCACCAGCTTCAGAGCTCGGAGAATTCTTGATCTAGCCTGTTGTCGAGGCCCAGAGAGGGAGGTGAAGCACCGATGGACTGTTCTTGTGAAGGTGTATACTCTCGGGCAGAACAGGCATGTGGGGAATGAGAGTCTGTTAGTAGTAGGCGTAAGAAGGCATCCTGGGAAGAATCCTTCCAGTTATCCTGTGTAGTTTTTCCTGTAACCTCAACCTAGATTAGGATTCCTTGCCTTGGGTGGAGCTTAGTCCTAGCTTGGGGGTGACCCACTGCTGAGAGTGATGAGCAGTGCAGTCTAAGGCTGGGAGGTTCATGGAAGGCCTGCACGTGGTTTGTGGAATTACCACGGTTTCAAAGATAAGTATTAGCTTATGCTTAATATTATGTTTTGCATGCCTGTGATGCTTATATGTATCATGTATTCGGTTGTGCATATGAATTACTATTAATGCAAGGGATTATTTATGTTAGCAGTAATCTTGTGTTTACTCTGAGTTAAATATGTTTAATTTGATTTAAATGCATGTTATTAATTAAGTATGAGAATGATGTTGTTTCGTACAGTAGCGTTTGCCCGGCCAGTGGGGGTGATGGTCGGGGGCGTTACACCATATGCCCAAAAAAATATAGTAGGCACTACTCTTCTCCCTCTTTTTCATAATTTATCTTATTGCTTGTTCAGAGGATAGAATTATTGCTACTAATATAACTTTGTCTTGTTGTTGTAATTTATCACAAATTTCATAAAAGTTTTGCAACAACCCTTACTCTTTTCTTGATTTCTAGTGTTTGGGGATCACCTTGCATCAAATATTGACTTGAAGAATATTCTAAAGATTCCCTAGAGTACCTCAAACCCAATCTGGAATTGACTTGTATCATCCACTTAAACCCTAATATGTTTAACGTATCCCATTGGTGGTATTTGGGTAGATGGTTAGGAGGCCTTATAATTTATTGTGTCTTGCCTTGGGTATCCTAATCCATAGTAGGGAAGCCTCCCTTGTGTTGGATTCAATCCTTAACCAAAAAGAGGTAATTTGTTGTCTAGGTGATAGTGGTGGCATCCTCCAATGTTCCACTAGTCATGGCACCTTGTGAAGGCTTTGCGCTAAGGTGCTAGATTGTGTGGTATCATCCACCAAGACAAAAATCTAGGAAGGTAGTATCTATAATTGTTTCTTAACTTACAGTACATACGTATACATTGTTGTGTATGTTCATTTATATCATCTATATAACATGGTCATATATTGCAATAATGAGAGGTTTAATCAACCTTTAAGCTTCATGAATCTAGATATCATCGAACTTGTAGAAAATTTGAGGCATTGACCAATTCAAGCCATAAAAATTAATGTTGTGTGGATGGTCTATCATCTTTCTCATATAATTCCCAAAGTATTTTTTATGAAGGAAGCACCACACTCTCTAAAATGGTTATAGATCATGGATACCATTAGAAACATGTTGTGGCATGGGTTGATGGAATTGGCAAATCCCATCATGATTTCAATGGCGTAAATAACTAATCGAACCCTCACATTTGTGAAACCAAGGTTACATTACTATTGGAGGTATATATATATATTTTGGAGAGAATTTATCCATGGACATTTTTTTCATAATTACCAACCAATATCACAGAGTGGTGTTGAAGGATTTTTTGTACACATAAGTGTGAAACCCTCCTTAGTAGGTGGTTAGCTTCCTACTAAAAGAACTAAGATCTAATATCAAACATTTTACCTCTAATTTAATTTCAATTAGAGAAGGCAAGTAAGTAGGGATAGATAAGAATATGAAAGAGGTGAAACTTCAAATATCTTCTCCTCAATGATATGGTTGGACCAACAAGAGGATGAGAATCTAACACCAATAACTTTAATTCACACTTGCACACACATCAAAAAACTAAAATAACTCTACTCTTTCTTAATAAAGTAATCTCTTTCTACTCTACATTTCATCCTATAAAAATTACAAATTGAAATCAATACAAACATATGATTTTGATATATAAATTCAACTTGATTGAGATAACATAACATCAACAACAAAAAATGAATTCAAAACATAACATAAGAGCATAATTATGGGGGTCGAAAAAGGGGGTGGGGGGAGAAGAGAGATATAAATAAAGAGAAAAATGAAGTTGCATCATATTCTTGTTGATTTAAATGATGAACTCCAAGCACTAACAAGGGTTCCTTCCCATATGGATTACTAATCTTCCTACCCTCCAATATGAATTCCAGCTCCTTCACAACAAGATAGTAGAGAAAATAAAATTCTTTGGAAGCCCTTGCTTCAACTCGAGGAAAGAATCTAATGCCGTAAGATTAGTAGAGAGAGAAGATCCTTTTATCCTCCTCCCTGGGACCTTACATTTATATTGGAAAATTAGTTTTTTAAGGAGGATATCTTCTATGCATGATTTCCCTAGGATCTTTACACATCCCACATTCAAGGAAAACTACCTAAATCCACTTTTGTTACAAATTGTTCTTAATTTTGGGGACTATGGGTGTGCATATTAGCCCAAAATTTATGGACAAGCCATCATGGGGGCAAGTTAAATGAAGAGAACATCTTCCCAAAGTGAAAAAGTCTAATAAAACTTGAGATTAGGATCTAGAAAATGATAAATTAGGGTATAAAAGGTTCTTTAAGAGAATGGTGAAGGGGTTAGGCTTCATGATGAAGGTATGTGTGAAATTGTATATGTAAAAACCATTGATTTGGTATAAGATGTCCAAATCAAGGTGCTAATAGATTCCCCCTAATGTCTAAGGTCAATATGGTAATGGATGACTAAAATACATTATCCAATTTCTTTTGCATATGAGATTTTTAGAGAACCAAGTGGGACGTTGAAAATAAGTCATGGATTGAAACAACGTCTACAAAAAAGAGGTCAACATAACAAAACTTGTTTCCTAAGGTGAGCATACCCATGCTAATGTGAAATGTAAGTAGGCCCAATAAATCAAGTACATTGTTGATTTATGTCATATATAGAAGTAGATTCATGGGCGTGAATAGATACATAATGGACCATGTATGGTATATGTGTAATCATGTCCATGAAGAATATATAGTGAATCCATGCAAAAGTACATCAAGTCCAAAAGAGATTGAAAATCAACAATTTAAGTTATCATGATCACTAGATAGTAACAAGATAAGAAAATGTAGCATATAAGGTATCACTAAATATGGAAATGTAGCAATGTATATGTTGAACTAGTTTTGATAGAGAAAAACTAGGTAAATGCCATCAATAACATATTTAAATGTTCATAGGTATTCAATGTAAAATTTCATCATTGAGTACAAATCTACACCATGCGAACAATGGTATTGAAGTAAAAAATGGGTGAAATTGTCAAGTTAGTAACCAATAATGTAAATCGCCACCAGACATGAGGTATCCCATTGATAATGTAACCAAGGTACTTAGTACATTCCTACAAAGTAAAAATTGATATTCTAGAGTTGAGAACTAAATGATTACCTAGTCAAGATCCATTGATGAAAATATACTATTATAAACAAGGACACCTACCACTAATGACTACAAGAACTAAGGTACTATGGAGCCTCTAGATCAAACTCCTAGATAAAATGTCCAAGATTCAATAGGAGTAGATTTTTTAATGAAGGGATATGATGCATCCTTTCAACTAAAACAAGGTAAAAAATGAAGTGATGGTGAAGCCTTGGAACATTATTTGAAGAAATATCACCAAGTATGACTTTCCACTACACAAAAAAAAGTTTCATAGAGGAATATTTGTCTAGTCAATCACTAATGATGATAATCATTCCTAGACATCTCATATCCCATAAGTGATAAGTATGTGGCACAAGGTACTAGTACGTACCTCAACTATGTGAATAAATGAGGTAGCGTTGAACATTAAAGGAACCACTCATATGAGGATCAATTATGAAAATTTGTTTTTGAGCACAAGGAAACAAACCAAAGATGAAAGTGAGTTCTATGCCACTATGAGTCTCTAAGCCTGACCCCTAAATAAGATGTGTCATAGTCGATAAGAGAGTCTCGATAGATATAAATCAATGATGAATATTTTCAAACTAGCATGAGATACATGCACTAATGTTTTGGATCATGGAATACTTCGAACTTGACTCAAGAAAATATTGACACTAGGAATACTACAGTCGAAGAATGTCCAACATAGGGATTCCACTCAGGAATTCCATAGACTTGGATCATGGAAAAAAATGACCTGGGAAACAACCATAATTGAATAAACAAAATATGTAGTAACTCAATACAAATGCACTAAGGTAGGACTCCATTAAGATTGGAAGCATAGCCAATCAAGAGGAAGTCAACAAGAATTAAAGGACTAGGGCATGGTGGATAGTTCTATAACCTAACCATAGAGATAGTGACTTAATGCAAGTTCTATGTTCATGGGTGACATGGATAGTTTCCTAGACTTAGATTTAATAAATATCTTGATTCTTCCCAACTCTCTATTTTTTATATTTTTGTAAATATTTTGAAATTTTTCATCATTAAATAAAGAAAGCTAAAATAATCGAAGAATGTTAATAGTACATAGAGGAGATGGGTGTCACAGTTATAAATGAATCAATCTCAATGTAACAGTTGTGTTGGAATGACAAGAAAACACACATAATAAAGTGGGAAATGGACACCCAATTGCACATCTCCTTTAGGGAAATGATGAATCACATGCATATAAAAGTTTCAAGCATGGAAGAAGTAACCATGAGAAAGTGATGAGATGCAACAAGAAAATATGTGTTGATGATATAATGTAGCAACCAAAAATGGTGCAAGCAACATTGTGCAAAACATAACAAAAAATCAATGGTGAGAAGGTGGAATCCCTCACGGGGATAGCTAAAAGAAGATGACAAAGAGGTTAAAACTCACATTGATGCAATCTCAATCTAAAAGGGATCTCGATATTATGGAAAATTCATGGGATGTGTATTGGATAGTAATACGGTGCTACTATAGAGAGATCCATCATAGGAAGTCTCTCCATTAGGTAGGTGCAAAAATAAAGTAGAAGAGGATAAGAACCATCATCCAACAGAGTGGATCCTACAACAAATTCAAGCAACAAAAAATTTAAATGCATCACAAAAAATTGGAAACCTAAACCTACATGCCACCATTGGAACTGGGAATATACTTAACCATGTCTAATAATGCAGAAATCATGATCCCTAAAAGCGAAAGAAAATCCAACACAAAATCTGCACCCAAAAAATGACAACAACGAGATCATATGTCAAAAATATAAAAAAAGAGATATGTTAATAGTGATTGTAGTAAGGTCATTATTAAATTTGGTATCTTCAAAAAAATCTCACTTAATTGCAGCGTGAATACGCCAAGACTCAAGACCACCAAAGTTTGAGGATATATTGGTAGAGTGATCAAGCTTAGAAAGAATGCTAGTGTTGGATTTGATTGCAATGGCTTAGGGAGATTGGCTTTGAAAAGGATGGAATACCTATGCCATAGGTCAACTTAAGGAATGTCTAAATCAACCATATCTAGTAGGAGGGATTCATTTGCAGGGTAGACATTTTCCCAAAGGGAATGAAAATCAGAGCAATCACTTGGGCCAATGGGGGGAATAAAAGGCTATGTTTCCCCCTTCGAAGAAAAAATTGGATTAATTACCAAACCTATCTCTAAAGAATGTGAGTATGTGTGCAAAGTTTTCTTCTCAAAATTAATTGAGAAAATGGGACATGAGATACTTAATTCACCCATGGAAATATAGTGTCGACCCAAATAGTATGGATAGACTCACTATGGACTACAAATGGCCCTAAAGATGGAGAAGGTTGAGGATAAAAGTATGCATTTTGATCAATGGTGACAGTGCTTCTTTTGATGAAAATGCACAAAATGAAAAAAGAAAGACACCACAACATTCATGGCATACATGTAATCATGCCCAAGAAATGTATAGAAGCTCGAGGGCCTATAACAACTACTATAACAAATAAAACCACCTTCCCACCTAACATAATAGGGAATTTAGGGAGAATCCCTATAGGGTCATAAAGTTTACCATCAAAGGCCCACAATATGCTCTTGGCTAGGATGAGGGTGGGAGAACCCAAGTACTTCCAAATGGACGAGTACAAAATACTAGAGCAGGGTCCCTCATCCACAATACATAAACGAATTACGCATGAGTAAACATTGACCCTTATTTGAAAGGGTGTAGAAAAAGGAAGGCATGCATGTGCTAGTTTATCTAAGTCAAAGGTAATGATCTTAGAGATTGAAGGGTGTACACTAGAGGTGGAAAGTATGTCCTCATATCTTGAGGGTCCTAGATTAACAATGAAAACGACATATTCAATGGACATAAGACTCTCAAATGTAAGAGTGGATCAAACCCTAGTTGGATGGGCTTGACCATTTCATCAATCAATGGATGCTTGAGAAGAGGATTTTGGGGAATCATAGGTTGTTGAGGAGGAGTGGATATTTGGGACCATAATCGATGTACTTCTATAATGGAAGTATATAAGTGTGTAATAGTGGTCCATCCTTGGGAACATAATGTATGTACTTTCACAATGTAAGTGCATGGATGTGTAAGATGATCCTCTTGGCAGATATTATAAGGAAACTTTCCACAATGATTCTTGATCATCCTGTCCTCTAAAAATAATCATAGATCCTTCAGAACAAGATATCGGAGCAAAGCAATTGCTTTGTAAACCCTATTTTCAACTTGAGGAAACAATATGATAGCATAAGTTTAATGGAGGTAGAAAGTCCCTTTGTCCTCCTTGGGACCTTATATTTATATTGAAAAATTAGGTTTTCAAGGAGGATATCTTCTTGGTATGAGTACCTTAGGATGTTTACAAATTTGAAAGTCAGAGGCAACTTCTCAAAACCAATTTTCGTTAGAAGTTGATTAGGGGTTTTATATTTTTTTAGCTTTGGGACTATGGGTGAATGCATTAGCCCAAAATCCATGCCCAAGCAACCATGGGTGCAAGTCAGATGTAGAGGATTTGCACTTAAAGTGAGAAAGTCTCATAAAGCTTGGAAAAAAGGTTGAACCAAAAGCTCTCTTTTGACAATGAAGCTTTGAAATCAAGGATTTTATTAGGCTTTCCATTGAAAACAAGTAGCATTAAAAAATAATGTTCAATGAAAAATTGTGATTGTTAAATTTAACTTTTCACTAAAAATATTTTTGGTTGAATGTTGGTGATTTGTTTAGAGTGAGAATAATTTTTTTTTACTTTGGCCGAAAAACCTTTGCCACGTCACTAAGACATTTTGTGCAACAAAATAGTTACATATCTTCATATATTCGCTCAACGTTAAAACTATATGTTTTGATAACCATATGAATTAATAAGTACCAAAAATATGTAAAAGTTAAAACTCTCAATGATTGTATTAAAAAATCATCATGTTTTTGAGAATTCATCTCTTTGAACTTAAGTCAACCATCTTGCAAACATAATAGTAAGTTAACGAGACTTTATTCAATGAGATTTCATTGAATAAGGAATATACCTTAATTCAACTCATGCTTGATTTTTCAAGTGAA
>ML783965.1:893417-912838 GCA_009831015.1 Picea engelmannii | reverse complement strand
AGGGTCCCTCATCCACAATACATAAACGAATTACGCATGAGTAAACATTGACCCTTATTTGAAAGGGTGTAGAAAAAGGAAGGCATGCATGTGCTAGTTTATCTAAGTCAAAGGTAATGATCTTAGAGATTGAAGGGTGTACACTAGAGGTGGAAAGTATGTCCTCATATCTTGAGGGTCCTAGATTAACAATGAAAACGACATATTCAATGGACATAAGACTCTCAAATGTAAGAGTGGATCAAACCCTAGTTGGATGGGCTTGACCATTTCATCAATCAATGGATGCTTGAGAAGAGGATTTTGGGGAATCATAGGTTGTTGAGGAGGAGTGGATATTTGGGACCATAATCGATGTACTTCTATAATGGAAGTATATAAGTGTGTAATAGTGGTCCATCCTTGGGAACATAATGTATGTACTTTCACAATGTAAGTGCATGGATGTGTAAGATGATCCTCTTGGCAGATATTATAAGGAAACTTTCCACAATGATTCTTGATCATCCTGTCCTCTAAAAATAATCATAGATCCTTCAGAACAAGATATCGGAGCAAAGCAATTGCTTTGTAAACCCTATTTTCAACTTGAGGAAACAATATGATAGCATAAGTTTAATGGAGGTAGAAAGTCCCTTTGTCCTCCTTGGGACCTTATATTTATATTGAAAAATTAGGTTTTCAAGGAGGATATCTTCTTGGTATGAGTACCTTAGGATGTTTACAAATTTGAAAGTCAGAGGCAACTTCTCAAAACCAATTTTCGTTAGAAGTTGATTAGGGGTTTTATATTTTTTTAGCTTTGGGACTATGGGTGAATGCATTAGCCCAAAATCCATGCCCAAGCAACCATGGGTGCAAGTCAGATGTAGAGGATTTGCACTTAAAGTGAGAAAGTCTCATAAAGCTTGGAAAAAAGGTTGAACCAAAAGCTCTCTTTTGACAATGAAGCTTTGAAATCAAGGATTTTATTAGGCTTTCCATTGAAAACAAGTAGCATTAAAAAATAATGTTCAATGAAAAATTGTGATTGTTAAATTTAACTTTTCACTAAAAATATTTTTGGTTGAATGTTGGTGATTTGTTTAGAGTGAGAATAATTTTTTTTTACTTTGGCCGAAAAACCTTTGCCACGTCACTAAGACATTTTGTGCAACAAAATAGTTACATATCTTCATATATTCGCTCAACGTTAAAACTATATGTTTTGATAACCATATGAATTAATAAGTACCAAAAATATGTAAAAGTTAAAACTCTCAATGATTGTATTAAAAAATCATCATGTTTTTGAGAATTCATCTCTTTGAACTTAAGTCAACCATCTTGCAAACATAATAGTAAGTTAACGAGACTTTATTCAATGAGATTTCATTGAATAAGGAATATACCTTAATTCAACTCATGCTTGATTTTTCAAGTGAAAGAAAACTTAGAATAAGAGATTGGAACCCTTTTCAACACAACATACAACATTGAGCTTCAATAATTTATGATACATGTGCTAAAACAAGAAGGAAAAGTTACAATTTGCTTACCAACCAATATTAAAGTAATAATTGTTCGACATGTGCTATAAGAAGAAGTAAGAAGTTGTAGATACATCAATTTGTGAAAAACAATGTTTGTATCATTGCCATCTACCCTAGTGAATCAAATCTTAGTAAATTAACTAGCATCATCAGTATTACTTACATCAACACTTATGTCACAATGCTTGTATCATTGCCATTTACCCTAGTGAATCAAATCTTAGTAAATTAACTAGTATCACCAGTGTTACTTACATCAACACTTATGTCAACAAAAGGGTTTGAGACTCTTTAAATTTATTTATTTCAAATTAATATATATATATTAATTATGGTAAATTAATTAGCATCATCAGTATTACTTAAATTTATTTATTTCAAATTAATATATATATATTAATTATGGTAAATTAATTAGCATCATCAGTCTTACTTATGTCAACAAAAAGGTTTGAGAATTTTTAAATTTATTTATTATATATATATATATATAATTTGAACCCTCTTAAATACAAGAGTGGTATTACTTACATCAACATTTATGTCAACAAAAGGGTTTGAGATTTTTTAAATTTCTTTATTTCAAATATATATATATATATAATTTGAAACCTCTCAAATATAAGAGTGGATCAAACCCTAATTGCATGGGCTTGATCGTTTCATCAATCAATGGATGCTTGAGAAAGGGATTTTCGAGAATCATAGGTTGCTGAGAAGGAGTAGATTTTTGAGACCATAATCGATGTACTTCTACAATGGAAGGATATAAATGTGTAAGAGTGGATCCTTAGGACCATAATGTATGTACTTTTGCAATGTAAGTACATAGATGTGTAAGATGGTATTATTGGCATATATTATAAGAAAACTTTCCACAAGGATTATTGATCATCCTATCCTCCAAAAATAAGTGTAGCTCCTTCAAAACAAGATATCGAAGCAAAAAAATTGCTCTGTGAGCCATAGTTTCAACTCGAGGAAAGAATATGAGAGCATAAGCTTAATGGAGGTAGAAAGTCCCTTTGTCCTCCTTGGGACCTTATATTTATATTGGAAAATTAGGTTTTCAAGAGGATATATTCTTGGCATGAGTACCTTAGGGTGATAACAAATTTGAAACTCGGACGTAACTTCCCAAAACCACCTTTCATTACAAGTTGATTGGGGGATTTTATATTTTTTTAGTTGTGGGACTATGGGTGAATTCATTAGCCCAAAACCTATGCCCAAGCCATCATGGGTTCAAGTCAAATGTAGAGGATTTGCACTTAAAGTGACAAAATCTCATCAATCTTGGAAAAAAGGTTTGGCTAAAAACTCTCTTTTGAAAATGAAGCTTTGGAATCAAGGATTCTATTAGGCTTTCCATTGAAAACAAGAAACATTAAAAAATAACGTTCAACGAAAAATTGTGGTTGTTAAATTTAACTTTCCATTGAAAGTATTTTTGGTCAAATGTTAGTGATTTGTTTCCAATCGGAATAATTTTTTACTTTGGATGAAAAACCTTTGCCACACATCCCCACGACATTTTATGCAATAAAATCATTACCTATCTTCATAGATTTGCTCACATTAAAACTATATGTTTTGATAACCATATGAATTAACGAATGTCAAAAATATGCAAAAGTTGAGACTCTGAGTGACTACATCATTCATCATATTTTTTTAGAATTCATCACTTTAATTTGAGTTAACCATCTTACAAACATAGTAAGTTAATGAGGCTTTGAAAGATAAATCTCCATTCAATAAAAAAAATCTACCTTTAAGTCTTAAGTCAATGTTTCAAGTGAAAGAAAAATTAGATCAAGAGCTTGGAACCTTTTTTAACACAACATGCAACATTGAGCTTGGATAATTTGTGATACATGTGCCAACACAAAAAGGAAAAGTTACAATTTGCTCACCAATATGCTTGATGTTTCAAGTGAAAGAAAATTTAGATCAAGAGCTTGGAATCTTTTTCAACACAACATGCAACATTGAGCTTGGATAATTTGTAATACATGTGCCAAAACAACAAGGAAAAGTTACAATTTACTCACCCATAAATCTTGAAATAACCATTGTTCCACATGTACAATAAGAAGTTGTACATACATCAATTTGTCAAGAAAAAATATTTGTGTATGTTAGCACTTGAGATGTTCTAGACTGCAAAAAGAACATGCCAAGCACATCTTGAAGAAATATGATAATGTTTTTGTGTGTTGGTGGATCGGGCGGATTGGGTAGACAGTGTTAAGAAGAAACTAGGTAGAAATCTGGAATTAACACAAGATCAGTGATCAAGGCCATTGGGCATGGAGTCTCCTGTAATATTTCATGGATCAAAGGTAGGTGAATTAATTATCAGACAGGTTTATATAATAGCATGGATAGGTAGAAGAATAAGGAAAACAATTATGAAAGACATAGGCATCACTAGCATATCATACCTGCATAATCCATATGATAGAATCTTCATGAACAATTTTTTTTTTCATTAATGAATAATAGATATCTGAATAAACTCCACAAAACAGAGCAAGTACACTAAGGCTTTAATGCACGACAATTCTTTAGTTCATAAGTTCTATTCAAACAAGAAGAGAATGGATGTAAAACATTGAGAGAGTAACAATCTGATAACATAACCCACAAAAGTCTTTGATAATCAAATCCTACAGGAAGAATTTCCCATTGGGCATAAAATTTAGAACACAACTTCCCAGAAAGTATGATCTAACCTGCCTCTTCCCAAAGGAAGATCCCCCTTTTCAAGTCCTTGATCTTTGCTTTTATGCTTTTCGAATGATTAATCGTTGCCTAAGAATGCTGGAACAACCTCATGAAGATGTTGGAACAATCTCCTAAATCTGGAATTGATTTGTTATTTTACTAATTCTTGGCCTTTAAATATGGGATCGATTTCCTTCATATCTGGAAATGATTTGAATGTTGATTCTCCTCCATCGAATTTGAAACTATTGAGAATGGCACTCCTAGAAATGCTAGATAACTATCTCAACTAATTTTTAAATTGCTAACTGGAGAACACAGACTCAATACCCATCACCTTCAAATTTGGAATTAACCATTTGATGTTAATCTCATTTTTTGGATTGGTATTTCGTGTGACACCTGGGCATGCTTGTGGATGTGTTGGATTTTGCATGTCTGGGATATATACATGCAAGAGATATACAATATTGAGCACTTTTTAAATTGACATATGTTTCATATCATGCCAACATGTAATGCATCACTATAGACCTATGAGCATTCTTAATACTTAGGATCGGGTGCTTAGATGATATTTCGACACCTGAGTGTTACTCTATCTCTTGGCGTTTAATGCATGTTGGCGCTAGAGCAAGGCCCCTTTTATTGTGTAATGGGAATAATCCCATATGCACACGGTGTAATCAACTATTACGCTTGATAAAGACAAGCGTACCTCCAATAGATTAATGTGTTGAGCACAGCTTATGTAGGCCTCTCTCCTTGACACTCCATGTGTGGGCACTTTCTTGATGCCTTGACTCTTGGTTGGAAGTTTGATAGCTTGTTGGTCGAATTTAGTGGCATGATGTGAATTGGAGATTAAACTTACAACCCAATATTTTTTATAAAAATAACAATACCTCTGCACAAAGTGACTTTCAAACCTTGACCCTTTAGTAAACATTACTAAAACCAAACATTTCCCACAACCAAAACTTTATATGACACACTGAGAACGAAAATTTCTAACATGAACACTATTACTTACATCAATAGTGTCATTTTCATTTTAAACTTACAACCCAATATTTTTTATAAAAATAACAATACCTTTGCACAAAGTGACTTTCAAACCTTGACCCTTTAGTAAACATTACTAAAACCAAGCATTTCCCACAACCAAAACTTTATATGACACACTGAGAACGAAAATTTCTAACATGAACACTATTACTTACATCAATAGTGCCATTTTCATCTACCCTAATAAATCAAACCTCAATAAATTAGTTAGCATGAACACTATTCCTTACATCAACAAAAAGGTTTATACACACATTAAATTTATTTATTTCAAGTTAAATATTATTTATTGGTTTGAACACTCATTAAATTTATTTATTTCAAGTTAAATATTATTTATTGTATTTTTCCCTTTTTCTCCCTCTCTAATATCATTATATCATGAAACCAACCTATCATATTTTTTATAATCTTCTTTAAGTTTTTGCATTCATTTCATCCTCGCTTCTCACGTCACTTAGGCCTATTTTAACATATTCTCTATTTTACATTTTTATAATGCTTCATTATTTTGACTTAATGACCATGTTTTCATTTCTTCTTTATCCTTACATAACGAATTTTAGTCAACGTTTGCAATATTACTTCCTATCTTCCCACTGCTCGTAAAGTTGGGTGAAGGATTTTACTCGAAATGTAAAGATATATTTATAAATTAAAATATATCTTTGACCATATATCCCATTATTAAAAACTTGCATTATAATGTTAATGATATGCTCATGCATACGTAAGCATGGGATCACCCTTAAAAAAAAATGACATAATTTTACCATTTTATAATTAATCCAAAATTAATCCATATTAACAAGTACTTCAGCATAATGAAGGAACCTTCTACTAAATGAAATAATGCCTTCGGTACTTAAGAGTGAATGGATAAYGAAGTAATGTTTTCTTACCACACAAGCTACCGCCACCACTTAGTGACGTGTCACATGTGAAAATGTTGYTAGCGAGTTCTAGAAATTTGCTATAAAGTCATCTTGATAACGTATGTGCAATCCTCACCGGTCATGGCGGTCAACATTAAGTAGTCTAACGACTCACTAAAAGCGAATAGTACAATATTACCCATTGAAGTTGACACTCACCTCAAGGGGGGTGCATTAGAAAATTACACATGTTACACATTTCTAAAAGGAAGTATTTGACTAGTGACTAATTCAGGTTGAAAATATGATACAAAATTATTGTATTACAATCTATTTGTTAAAGGGTCATGGTATCAAATAATCTCATTTATTAGAGTTAAACAATGTTTACATGTGGTTTTAAGTGTGAGCTTGGTTACTATCCTATTTTTGTCCTTTTCACCTTAACCCAAGGTCATGGGTTTCTAGATTTTATCTTTATGCTTTTTAAGCAAAGTTACACCTTAACCCAAGGTCATGGGTTTCTGGATTCTAGCTTTATGCTTTTTAAGTAAAGTTAAGAGCTAGGATTGTGGAAGTTGATGTGTGAAACTGCCTTTTTCAAGAGGGCATTTCTAGATCAATGAATTTGACTACCCACACTCCACCAAATGCTTGCTTTCTATTTGAAAGAATACAATTCCAACTTATTTCCAACTCCATATTATATAAAGCATTTGACCCGAGATTCCCGTTCCAAGTAAAACCCTAAATGTGAAACAACTAACTCGCCTCCTTCCAACTCCATCACACACACAATATATGACTAAATTCCACTAGGGTTACATGGTCTTCAACAAAATTCCACTAGGGTTACATGGTCTTTTTTAGGTTACTTGCCCTGTGGGCACGAGTCACACATGACGTTGAGAATGGTTATCAAATTGGAATTGGAATACATGCAAAATTAAAATAAGGGATTGCTAGTAAAACTCCTGTGGGGGTGCTTTGTCATGCCTTGGAAGCAACGTTTATCAGTAAGCTAAGAATTTCGTGCATGACAAAATGGAATCTTTGTTTGTTTTTGAAATAAGGTGTGATCTGTTCAAATCTCAAGGCACTGGCCCTCCCACGTCATCCAATAGTGGTAAGGGACTATGCCACGTGCATCGTCAGTAACATGACCTTGTGGCCACTCAAGAGGCACTGGAGCCACTGGTGACACAATGAGTTATAGGAACAAGAGTGTGATAGATGCAAGTGCAATAAAGGTGAGTGCACTGCAAATGAGTGTAACCAGAGTGGACACGCATGGATGACAAAGTGGAGAGAGAATGTAATTTATGATAAAGTGGAGAGAGAATGTAATTTATGAGAGTGTGATAATCCCATGAAAATAATTGTATGGATTTTAAGGCCAAAACGTCTCGAAGTTTGCACGGTTAGTGTGCGTGAAAGGAATCTACAAGTACAATAATTTAGGCATGTTAAGAGTGCGGTTGAAGTATAGATAGTGTAGGGAAGTAAATCACTAATATGATAAAAAAAAAAGTATTGTTTTAAGAATTTTGTTTAAAGTTATAGTAGTATATAATTAATACATGTATTTGTATTTTTGTTAAAGGTATTGGTAATTCTAAAATAACTTAAATCACTATAATTTTGAAAATGAGTGGATCAATGTATAACTTTATCGACCATCATCCAGCAAAATTTTTATAGAATTATATGAATGTAACTTTTACATCAGTTTTGAATGATTAGATGTTTTTATCTTATTTTATGTTTCTACGATATTTAAGTGTGGACCATCTTCAAGCAAAATTTGTATAGAATTATATGAATGCAACTTTTACATCAGTTTGAATGATTAGATGTTTTTATCTTATTTTGTTTCTATGATATTTAAGTGTGGATGAGATTTATTGTGCAAAGTAAATTTATGTTCTAATTTTAATTATATATTAATATAATTTGTTTTCAGTTCAAAAAGTTATAAACTCTGTTATGAAAAATCTGCTGAAAGTATAATGAGAATGAAAAGATAGTTTTTTATTATAGGAAGCCTTTTAGTTAACAAGAGTAAAAACTTCTCTTTCCGAACATATAGTGAAGAGAGATGCGTGTAAGTTAATGAGAAAGCAAAACATAGCTGGAATTTGCAAGAAAAAAATGTCTTTCTATGACAGATGTTGTACTTCCAGCTTTCATATTTAGTAAGCTCATTGTGGGAGAGTGTAAAAACAGATCTTAAAAGATAGTTAAGAAGTGGGAGGGTCTCTCTTGACCATCTATCCATAAGTTGTAAGTGAGGATTCCCCAAAAAAAATTGAATGTGGTCTTTGAAAGTTGATCAACAACTTTGTTATGCTCTCTGTAAATGTGGTTGTAATTAAGCTTTTTGAAAGTAGATTGAATCAATCTAATTATGTCCTTCCAAGCCAAGAGCGAGATTGCTTGGAGATCTCCCCTGTTTTTCAACCAATCGATGATGATGATTCTAGAGTCTCCAAGGATATGTAGGTCTTCAATGTGTAGTTTGGAAGCTAAATATAAAGTGGCCCATGCACCCAATAGTTCTGCCCTAGTTTTGGTGCCCTGGCCACAGTTGAAAGACCAATTGTAAAAAGTATTTTGGGTGGTTTTGATCACCCCTCCAACTCCGCTCTGGGTGCCATATGTGTGTGTTGCTCCATCGAACCATCCAATATGTGTGCCTTCTAAATTAGGAACCTTGAAAGTATGTTGTTTTAGAGGCTTGTTTGCATGTGCAGCGTTCCAAGCGTTGTAAATACCAAGGGCTCTGTATGATGTAGCACTGACGGAAGGGGTCCCATTTTCGAAGATCATATTGTTCCTTTCCAGCTAGCCTAACAAATAAGGGAAGAAAGATGCATGAGTTTTTTTTCCTTTTAAGTCCATCTATCAAAGCAATTTGGGAGCAAAATCTCATTCCAAATAGTTTGAAATTTTAAATTCAAAATAATATTTCCAAAACCTGTCTAATAAAAAAGCAATTAATAAATAGATGGTTTGTTAATTAATACTTGCATATTGAGTTGTGCATATTCTATAAATTAAACTAATTTTATAATAAATGAACTCTCTTTTCAACCACAAATTATTAGGTATGAAAAGAGTTTTGCCACCATTCAATATGTATACATGATGAAATAATGACCACAAAAGTTTTACCCAATTTAAAATCGACCTACATTCAAGATTCAATTAAACTTGTGACTAAATGAAAACTTCAACAATATATAACTGAATACTTGACAAGTGAGACAAAATTTGATAAAAAATAAATAATGTCTTTAGTATAGTGTAACATGTACATGATAAATTTGAGATTGTACTAACTATACACCATTTTTAATTATTAAAAAAAGAATTGAAATTGGTCCCACTAGTGCACTAAATAGATACTTGTCAACCATTTGAGAAGACATAGAAGGGGGTTCGAGAACTTAGCAAAAGTCATTGAAAAGGTAAAAGGGGCCCCCAAAAAAACCAAGGGGGGGCGGTGGTGGAAGGGGTATTTACAACTCCTGAAACTATGTACCTAATGCTAACCCCGTGATTTGTTGATGTTGGCCAACCGTATTTGACAAGGCAACGCACACAACTACTGGAATTCAAGTTGGGGCGGCTCAACGTGTGCAGTACCCATTTGGTAACCGCTCAACGCAACCAACTCTTGTTTTTTACAGATTCGACACCAAAACCTGAGAGGCAGGTGGCGGTTTGGGTTTATAACTTATGACCTCCGGAACCTGTCAAATGTTAGAAATTAATACTGAATCTTCCACGTCATCTACTGACGCGGACAAGGCATCGACTACGGATTGGAAAAACAAGAGCCACGTGGAAATAAATAGAAACCATGAAAGGCAAAGTCCGTGCTGTCAAAAAAGGACAGAGGACGCTAAAGTTAGCGTGTGCAGAGGGGAATATGGTCGTGGCGGGTAGGGTTAGTAGATGGCGGACGTTAGGTTGGCGGAGAAGGCGATAAAAATGGGAGTTAGAAGTGGGCAAAGGAATCTGCAAAGCAGACGAAACGAGCTCCTTGTCGCCAAAAACGGGCCTGGTTTTAGCGGTTTCCAGTGGATGCGGTATACTAAATGGATATACATCGCGGCAATTTGGGAACAACATGTTTACGTATGAATGCGTGTATATATACACATACGTGAGAATACAGCAGAGAATTGCGTGGGGAATGCGGCTATCTGATACCTTTGAGCGCGCACAGCTTCAGCAAATAGGCTTTGGAGAGCGTGGACTTTGGGCGGAGAATATATATATATATAAATATATAGATAGATATATAATATATATACAGCGAGAATCCGTTCATATGGATGGATAGAGAGATTTGTGTGGGAGGGACCCAATTGAATTGGAAGGTGGTTGCCTACAAGTAATGCAGACACGCCTCCTCACACGTGGTATACTCAACCAAACCCAGTCAAGAGCTCAGCCGCGTGGTGGACAAAACCAACGAGAAGTAGAAGACGAAGCATCGTGGGCAGTGGATTTTGAGATTAGAGATTGACAGCGCCAACGCTGAGCAGACTGTTCCATTATAAGCTTTTTACTTTGCAAATCCAATCCAATATCCAATCTTCTGGGTCTTCGTTTCGTTTCGTTCAATTCCACCCCCCCACCCACCACCACCTCGGAAGTCTGTTTTTCTGTACAATTTTGACCACTAGGCATGCTCTATACGTAAAATTCTGGTTACCCACCAGGAAGTATCGCGTGTTTTGCAGACTTCTAGAAGCGAGGACTGAGCTCTTGCAGGCGTCTGATTTAAGCTTGCTCGTGCTTTCTTCCAGTAGTTATTCGATTCGTATCGATTGTAAGGATTTTCAGAGATTGATGATGAGTGCTGAAGCAGCTGCTATGGAGAGGGAGAGTTTTTTCATGGATACCGTTCGCAGGCCGCAGAGGAAGAAGAAGACCGAGGCCGAGGATGATTTTGACGAGTGTTATTACACGCATATGTGCAAGATTTGCAAGAAGAAGTTTGTCTCAGGCCGGGCTTTTGGCGGTCATATGAGAATTCATGGCCCCGTGGCCACTGCTGCCGCCGCTGCTGCTGAGACCAATGGGAAAAGTCTGGAGCCTCAGAGGAAGAGATCCCGTGCAGCGCCTGCAGAGATTCGAAACCCTGACGACGAGGACGAGGACGAGGAGCTTGATGGGTACGAGCGGAGCTTGATGGGTCGCGAGTTCGAATCTGGGGACGCTAATCCGTCTACGTTTCTCAGGGAGGAGTTCTTGTCATGGAAAGCCGACCGAGATGACTGGGAGTATTCTGAAGAAGAAGAAGGGCTGGATGATGGTGGCCTTCAGGAGAGTACTGAAAGTGAGGCCGAGACCGACATGCCTGAACACCCAAGTGGAGATTTGAGATTGATGAAGGGAAAGAGATCCAAGAGGTCTAGGTATCCAGTCTCGTCGGCTACTCAAATTCAAGGCGCGGAGAATTCTGTTTCTGAAGAAGAAGACATGGCGATCTGTCTGGTCATGCTTGCAAGAGGAGTGAATACTCGAAAGCCAAAGGATGGAGCTGAGGAGTCTGCTGATTCCGGATCAAGGGACATCAAGGAATCTGTGCCTGTGCCTGAGCCTGAGCGCCGGTTGGATGCTTTCAAAATTATCAAGAAGAGGAGGATTAAGAGGGCTGAGGATGAGAATGATGAAGGTAAGAAAATTATGTATGAGTGCAGTACATGTAACAAGGTTTTTCATTCGTACCAAGCTCTGGGAGGCCACAGGGCTAGCCACAAGAAAGCCAAGGGATGCTCTCCCAGGCTTGAGGAGAATGAGAGCTTGGTGGAAGAGGAGATTACTGATGAGGATCTCATGATCAGGTCAGGCCATAAATTGCCCAACAGTTTCCACAAGCCTACTCCTCCCAAGGAAATAATGAGCAGAGAAGAAACTGATGAGACTTTAGCAACAGCAACAGGAATCCCTAATAAGAAGAGCAATTCCATGAAAGTCCACGAATGTTCAATCTGTCACAAGGTTTTTGCCACTGGACAAGCCTTGGGCGGTCATAAGAGGTGCCACTGGGGCACCCCGGGTGGAAATTCGGACACTACTAGCACCATTTCCAGTAACACCAAGGAGCCTCCCCTGCCGCCCCAGACTAGTGGTGGCAAAGGAATTGGAGGAGAGTTGTTGGATCTCAACTTGCCTGCTTCTGCTGACGCTGAGGATGATTATAATTGTAAGTTAGCTAATGATGCAGTGGGTCTTTCTCACATGGCTTCTGCTACTGCTGATGTTGATGCTGCTGAAGCTCATAGCAAAATCAGCTTTCCTTTCTTTCAATCATGGTGGACAGACCATCACCACCCCATGGCGCGGCACGGACTGTTTATGTACAATAGCCTCACTCATTCGTCTCGCAGCGGCGAAGACGAAGCAGATAGTAAGCTAGGGACCAAGATTGGGAAGCTAGGAAGCAAATTTGGGTCTGGGATAGTAGAAGAGCAAGACTTCCACAACAGGGTTCAACCATGGTTGAAATTGTGAGCTACATGTAGAGATAGGGATTAAGAAAATTTGTCATTGTTTGATTCTTTTTACAGTCTTTCATCCTACTGTACACATAAAGGGATTAAAGAAATGCTTTCATCAAATGTGTTCCCATGGAGAGTTGTTTCTTTGCTATATTATTTCTATGCAGCATTTGTCAAAGTAAACGGATGAATAACAGTAGGGAAGATATGAATTTTCTTTCTCTGAATCTCATATGGCTACCTAATAAGCAAGCATCCCATCCCAAATATGGGTGCTCATATCTAGTTACACTTGATATCTAGTCAACCTTGTGTGTTCTCACCCCACTGTCTCTAATCCCTTAAATTTAAGTTTCATTCTCTAATACCTTCAAATTCAGCCTTTTCGGCCATTTATAAGTCTCTAATACCTTCGAACTCAACTCTCTGCAACCAATTACAAACCAGTCCAGGAAGAGTGCCAAAATTGACACATGGGCAAAAACAATCTTGCACCTTTATAAAAGATTAATCATTATAAACAACTGTCAGGCTAGACTGAAGAATGAAGTGCATTATGAAAATTTTCGCTGCCTTTTGCTGTCGAAGGCAATTTTGCTCCTTTGTAAACAATTGTTATAAAGATTATCGATTTTCAGTTGCATCTTATTATGATAATCAAATCAAATAGAATTGTTTTGGCAGCAGGAAACTAGGCCATTGCACTATTGTAATGAGCTTATTTATTAACATAGCTCCCTGTCCTTGAAGGATTTCTGGGCTAGTAGCCTGATTGAAAATTCATGTGAATGTTTATTTAGGATTTTCTGATGTGGATGCCTAATAAAAGCAGAGCTTAAAATCTTAAAAAAACAGATAACAAAGTTGACATTGAATGCACACTCTCCGACAACTTGGAAACGCTCCCCTAGATTCCACTTCCCAAGTGAACTTTTTTAATGTGGATGACTAATAAGGGGCAGAGTTTAAAATATTTAAAACAAAAATCAGATGACAGAGCTTGCACAAACTTCAACTTGGAAACACTGGCCAGACTATAACGCTCTCGAACAACTTGTAAACAAACACTGGCCAGACTATAACACTCTCCAACAACATGGAAACACTGTCCAGAGTATATCAAATTTTATCAACATATCTCTCTGTTCTTAACTAGCTCTTTCTCAACTTTTCTCAACATAGCTCTCTGTTCTCAAACTAGCTCTTTCTCAACTTTTATCAACATAGCTCTTCATTCTTAAAGGATTTTTAGGCCAGGAGTCTGTTTTACAGTGAAAAAGCTTTCTGTTCGGGAGGATTTCTTTTGATGTGGATGAATGTGGATGCACAACAAAGGGCAGAGCTAAACATATTTTTTAAAATACGATGACAGAGCTTGCACAGACTACCAAGGCACTACCCTGGGTATAACACTCTCCAACAACTTGGAAACACTGGCCAGACTATATCAACTTTTATCAAGATAGCTCTCTGTTCTTAAACTAGTTGTTCTTATTCAAACATTTTCTCAACTTTCATCAATATAGTCTTCGTTCTTATAGGAGTTTTAGGCCAGGGTCCGTTTTACAAGTGAGTAATGTGGAGCCTCCAAGTTACAGTGACAAAGCTCTCTGTTCAGGATATTTAGGCTGGTCATTTGATTTACAAATTGCTGATGTTGGTGGTCCCTGGTAATTTTATTTACACTGCAATGTTGATTTAGAATGTCTCTGGTAAACCTTCCAAAAGCACGCTGAAAATATGGGTGGTGTCTAATAACCTTGGAATGTTATGGAGTTTCATTTTGGGCTTAAACCTATCTGAAGATCAGAAAGTTCTTTGTTCTGAAAAGGATTTCTACATAAATAGTGTGTAGTGTGTTTTACAAGTGGTGGATGTGGACCTAAAGTTATTTGTTCTTAAAGGAATTCTACGGTAGTATTCTGATTTACAAGTAGCAGATGTGGACTTTCCAAGTTACAGTAAGAAAGCTATTCCTACGGTAGTATTCTGATTTACAAGTAGCAGACGTGGACTTTCCAAGTTACAGTAAGAAAGCTCTTTGTTTAAGATTTCTAGGCTAGTAGTTTGATTTACAAATGGTTTATGTGACCTTCCCAGTCAAAGTGAAAATATGGGTCGTGCAAGATTGGAGTTTTAGTTTTGTTTTGAGCTTAAGTGAGAATAAAAATCAAATAACAGAGCTTCCATGGGATGCGCTTTTGGAACATCTTGGAAACAAAAAAACAGTGGCCAGTGTCAGGGTGGGCATATAATCTCTACTCTTTATTTAGTAAATCCTATTGGAAGCCCATTATACCCACAAGGCCTGCTATTGCAACCTTTGCAACCTTAATTTACCATATCTTTTCCTTTTTATGGAGAAGTAGTACAAGAACTTAGGTATGCAGTGCCACTGTCAGAGAAGGGAGGACCTACCACTATTCTATGTTTTTCATGAGTGAATGATACCGAGCACTGTCAGTTACAGTTAGTTACAGAGTGAAAAAAAAGCAATCATTACGTACTGAGATAGCTTAATAAAGATCCATGGCTGCTGCTTGCATGGGTGGTCACTTTATACATTTTTGTTTTGGCAGAGTGAGCAGAGCACTTAGTTCACTTACATCTGACCAGTGTTTGGACATAGCTCTTGCTTTTCAACCTCAGGATTATCCCCCATTTTTTTTTAGTTCATACATTATTATAAAACTGTAACAACACAGCACAGGATGGTTACAGTTTCATGATCAAGTTCACACCTGAATCAAAAAAAATTGCAGCTTTTTTAATGATGGGATCCATTTATGCATTTAATTAATTCAATTTAGGTTATAATTATTTTCATAACACACATCAAATCTCTGTGTGGAGAGGGTTTATTGTCCCACAAACAAGGGATCTCATAAAGTTAAACGCTATTATTCACATAACTAAACTACCTTAGGACAACTCATGGCAAACCACCAACAAATTTATTATCTAAATTATGGAAACAACCCTAACACCATCATAACTGGTGGATTTTGTCAAAATTATCATAGTTATCACCATGATCAAGCTATCAGAATAATAGCAAAACTATCATATCTTTGAGAATGATGACGAGACCACCGACAGATAGTGGGTACTAGTGTTTTGGTTAAGGCTGGTCATTCCACCCAACTTCAATGGATGCCTTGTCTTTAATCTAATCCTTTTCGACTGTGACTGCATTACGTATTCAGTTCACATTTCTGGAAAAATTCATATTTCCACCAGAATCAATACTGTACTTATCCTTTTAAAGTAAATAAAGAAAATAATCCCAACAATTTAGGGTTCCTGTATGTTGAAGCTAAGGATCTATGATGCATTGTGTATGGTATTAAGATTGGTACATCAACAAGATTGAAATTATTATTCCCAATCTTGTATTATATTCCATGCATGGAAGTTATAATTTTTAAGGAAAGTATTTTTAAATATATGAAGGGCATTATTGCGATAAAATGCATTTTTCATGCTCTATCACTACGCTCCATTGTTATTAGTCACTTTTATATTAATTTCATCATTTTCATCGTAATTATTCACTTTTATATTAAATTCCATCATTTTCATTGTTATTATTCACTTTTTCAAGACTAAAAACGAATGTGCCGTCTTTTTCACGGCAAAATTCTTATATTACCAGTTTGATAGAGAGAAAAGTGCATTCCTTACTTGTACTCTCTTCAACTGTGACACAATTTTAGGATCGTTAGATTGATTTGATCGTACGCGACTCATGGAGTATCTCCACTTTCTAGTTGTAATTTCTCGCGTGCTGACGTACTAATGCAACTGTATAGCTAAAGTAGTGAATGTGCTTTGCTCATCAAAAAAAATTGATTGACTTATTGGGTTAATCAAATTTATTTAATATTGTTTAATTTTTTTTAACATCGTTTTTATCATAACTAGTTATTATAATTTGTTTAAATGAAAAAATTTAGATAAAATTCTTCTAATCTTTTGTCTCCACCACTCTCATGTTCATTTTCACCCTCACGTATTTAAGAGCATGATAAAAAAATGTACATTTAAGAGCATCCAAAAAAGCATTGAGGAATGGTCACACGATAAAGCGGTTTCAAACAAGTTGTTAGCATACATTTGTTGGTATATTTGGCTAGAGAGGAATAGGGCAATATTCGAAGATAAAAATCCATCGATGGGGACAGTGGTCAAAATGATTTCAAGAGCTCAAAAATTTCAACTATCGAGCCAGAAAATAAAGACATTAAACTCCTGCTCAATAGCGCATTTGGAAGGATACACGATGGCCTGTTTTGATGGAGCTTCCACCAATGGAGGTGAAGCTTGTGGGGTTGGCGGTGTTTTTAAACATCCTGATTCTACAATGCACAGATGGTTTTTAAATTGCAGGACAGGGACCAATACAAAAGTTGAACTTTCGGGTGTTTGGGCGACTCTGCTACTTGCAAATCAGTGGAACACTCAAAGGATTCAGATATTAGGGGATTCCAAGGTCGTGATAGATTGGTTAAATCACAAAGGGAAGCTACAGGTTGTCGACAATGAAGGATGGAAAAAAAAGAACTGAGATCCTGACTTCAACATTCCAGAGAATCCACTTCCATCACATCTTTCGGGAATTTAATATAGAAGCTGATGAACTATCCAAGAAAACGCTTCAGGCTCCAAAAGGCATACTTTTTTATTACGCTTGGGAGATGGGATCGACAGGTCCTATCTCATCTTTAAATCTTTTCTAGCATCAGTACGATGGTGGCTTGATTTTCTAGCAGTTTTTTTTTAGTATTTTAAAATTTGGATTTCTTAGGATTATTTGTTGAAACTTTCTGTATTGTGTTATCAGTTTCTATTATCCCGGTGATAGTTGTCAGTAATCGTCTTATTGTATGAGCCTTTTGTTTTGAATTCAGTGATTTTCCAGCAGCTAAAAATCTTTTGTATCGAATTATATATTAATATAATTGGTGAGAATTTTCTATTGAAAAAAAAGAGCATGATCCAAAACATACTTTCACCAACAATATCATAGTCTAATTTTTGTACACATTTTGCATTATATGAATCAACTCAACACTTATTTGGCCTACAATTCCATAGTCTCTGTATACATTTTGCTTGATGTGGAGGAGAACACTAACATCTTTATTGATGTTAATCAGCTCAATGTAATTTAGAAATGCTTTGTAGAAGGAACACAAGGAGATATATGATTAGTTTGCACAAACTTTGGCAAGGTTTACACTTAATTATATTTATAGGGTTTAGTTCATTATTTTAAAATTCTTTGGACTTGGAATTAGTGGAGGGTTAACTTGGACTCGGCTTTGAATCCAACTGATTTATAATTTATGATTTGATTTACAAAAATATACATAAAACATTAAAAATTTAATGAAAAATATATTTTAAAGATTCCAAATCATTAGAGACAAAATATGCAAAAATTGTTCATGTATATATCATGTAAGGGTGAATATATTAAAATGGCATTGAATGTAATACATATCTAAAACAAAATACATAATCAGTGAGCCTCTAAATGGCCTCTAAAGTATAAAGAACAACATGCTACAAAGCCTATGACATATCATTGATCAACATGACCAATCATAAAACTCATCACTATTGTGTTCCGTTGTTTTTAAGTGATTTGTTGTTGAAATTTTTAATTAGAAGACAACCTCCAACTATGTTGCAATAAATTCTTACATGTGTGAATTCCATAGTCATAAACGACAAACTATCTACTTCTATGTTTGACGACAAATGACTTATTCTAGGGATGGCTTGCATTCCTAACCTCTTTGGGGTCAACATCCTACAATTTTTAGAATTTTGTCCAAATCCAACCTTTCTACTATATTTTTGGTGCATGATACATAGGTGTTGGGCTTTATTGCACAATTGCAGGACCCATATTCTGCAACCAAACATCTTAAATCTAGAATTTCACTAGTTGACTTACACATTTGGTTTTAGGTATAATTATTTTTTAAGTACTTTTTTGTCCCTTCAATTGTGCGTTGAGGCTTGTAGGGTACCAAATCAATACCCACTTAAGCGAGTAGGTGTGGACTCAATTGCTTCCACTTAAACGAGTAGGTGTGGACTCAATTGCTTTGGATTGGTTTAGTACTGAAATGATTGGTCTGTACATCAAATCGACATGTTTCATACCAAATTGATCCCTAGTGTAATTTGCAGGTCAAGTTGGGACCCTTAACAGTGGGCTTGGTTAACTCAACCAAGTTTGAATCCAAATTCATTAATTTTTAAAACACTGGTTTGAATTAAATCTTTTCAAAATAACATATTTAGTAGGCATAATCTATACAAAGTCTGAATTAACATAGACATTATGTAATTTGCACTTAAATCAATCTTAATACTTAAGAAAATGATTATAAAATATCAAAATATATATTGTTGTTAATTTTTTAACCAACTAAGAAAGAATGTTTTTATGACATTCAAGATTAGGTCAATCACATTATATTGTTAAGTGTTTAACAAAAAAAATTATTTTTGCTGAAGATCAGTTTAATAACATTACATTGATGAGAGTCTCACAAAAAGGCAAATGAGAGCATATTAATATATGGAACAAATTCATGCAGGGAATGGAATGCGCAGTGAGATGGGTTCTCCCCGTTAATTACTATGTAGGCTAATACAATATATTAAGTGGTAACATTAAA
>ML783965.1:806035-888679 GCA_009831015.1 Picea engelmannii | reverse complement strand
ATCCCTGAAATTTGCTCAAAACATCCTTGAAATCTATACGGAACGTCCCTAAAATCTACCCAAAACATCTTGAAGATGGCGAACAGTTACTCAATTCCCTAATAAAGTCCCCAACAATTTGGAGATGTTTCCTAGGATTCTCCGAATACTTTTTTTCCAGTAGAAAAATGACTCAAAATTATATAAAGTATAATTTCTTTTACAAAGCAGTATCTTTTCTATCGATACAAATGAGAGGGACCAGCCAATAGAGAATTGACTACATCAAATACAGAGAAGAAATAATACTGATAATGCAAAGGCTCACTCCTTCATACTAAAATGAGGTAACGCACACAACAACTAGATTCAGAAAACTCCATATTTCACCCCACTTCTCCTCAAAGTAACTCGATCAGTCACTGATCTAAGAGTTCAAGATTCGAAGATATTTAGGTGAGAATGTGGGCTCTCTTCCCCATTTTCCCAGTGAAATACGAACAACCGACCCTTTAGTTCCTTAAGTGCCCTTTTAGACAGTAAGTCAGCCTCTTTATTGTGCTCCCTGTAAATATGCTTATAACTGGATTTTTTCATATTTCTTGCCAGTTCCAATGTTTTAATCTTCCAGCCTTCAATGTTAATTGCATTGAGTTGACCCTTTTGATTTATCCAGTCAATGATCACCTTCAAATCCCCCAAAATATGTATTTTATCAATCGCCCAATGCATAGCCAAAGTGAGTGTCGCCCACAACCCCATTAGCTCAGCCTTTGTGTTGGTCCCCACTCCACAGTTTAGGTACGATTTTGTTATCCTCATATCATGAGACCTGAAAATGCCACCTGCAACACAACAACTTCCATTGGAGAGGGAAGCACCATCAAAACATGCCATCGTGACCCCCTCAGGTAGAGTCAATTCACATACTCTGTTTATGTTCAGTTTATTAATTGATGGCTGCCAAGTAAAGGAAGTTGTGATCCTATGAACTACTTAGTCAGTTGAGGGGCTGAAGTCTTCAAATAGAGTTTTGTTCCTCTCAATCCAAATATGCCAGCAAGCAATAGCTGCCATACTAGCCGGAGCAGAAATGTCTGTTGTCCACTTATAAAAACAATCAGATACCGAGTTACCCTCCCACTGGAAATTTAAATGATAAATTTTGTATAACTTTTGCCAGATTGCTTGTGTGAATGAACAATGAACAAATATATGGTCTGTCGATTCTGAGTTGACTTTGCAAAGCTTACAGATTCCTGGACCAACCCATCCACGTCTCTGCAACACATCCCAAGTGAGGATTTTGTCATATACTGCCAGCCATGCAAATACTCTTATTTTAAGTTGAATTGGCCACCTCCAAAGCTTTGAAATCCACGGTTTGTCACTACTAAATTTTAATGGAGTAATGAGTGCCTGGTATAGATTTGCAGCTGAGATGTCACCCGACCCGTCCCCTCCGGCCCAAATTAAGGTGTACTCGGCATTCCTGAGTGTAATACCGGCCTCTCTCAATGCCACTGTGTAAGACCTCCATTCAATTCCATGCTGGTCGAAGAGATTTAATGACTCACTGGATCGCCAAAGTTCAGGAAAATGTGACCGCCTGTCAGTTATGCTCACCTGGGCTAAATACGATGAATGAATTTGTTGTAGTTTCAAACATAATGCGTCGGACAATTGAGAGCAATTGTTCATTCCACAGATTTTATCCATGCCTATGCTGATCATAGTACCCGAACCTGGAACCCATCGTAACCAAGGCAAAATTACACCTATATTCTTTGTCATCCCGTTCCAGAAATTAGATGAATTTTTCTGCGAATGTGTAGGCAATCGGATCCAATCAATGAAGGATGTATTCCCCAGATACTTACCTCGAAGTACTCTGTTCCAAATGCTATCGACATTAAGTGCCCTCCAATAGGTTCTTGCAATTAAGGAAGAATTGAAATAAAACAAGTTTCTGAGCCCCCAACCACCACTGTGTTTGGGCCTTGACAAGAGATCCCATCTGCAAAGAGGAAGACAAACCTTTGTCCTTTGTCCACTCCACAGAAAGGTAAACATCAATTGATGAATTTTGGTTAGAGTAGCTCTTGGAATGACCTCCATAGACATCCAAAATACGGACTGACTCTCCAAAACTTCTTTAACTAGGATTAATCTACCTCCAATTGATAACCATTTATTACACCAAAGCCCAATTTTATTTTCAATCGTTGCCACCAGCCAGCCCCCAAATACTTAATACATCAAAACGACGAATACATTTTTATTTGGATACTTGTGCAACATAGTTACTAGCACAACCACAAAGTGGCTGATGAACGCCGAAATAAGACGGCTGGGCAATCCAATATGAAACACACGGACAACTGAAACACACATAGAGCTGAGGAAATCCAAAAGCTAATTTTAAATGTGGTAATTTCAAAGGTTAATCAATTAAACGTGGTAATCATATGGTGGTACAGTAATTTCTTAATATGATTAGGTAAATGTTAAAAAATAAACACGTTAAATGATGCATTCAAAAATACAAGGAAGTTATGAAGAGTAAATCACATTCATTGATTTGGGAAGATGACTAAGAATATGCCAACATCTTCAATTGTTAGCCATCATATTAGAATTTTAGATTAAAAGGTGATTAATTGTGCCCATCTCCAATAAATATACTCCTTTCCGCGTAATAAATACACTAATAGATATTTTAATAATTAGTAAATTGTGATGAAAATTAATTATATACTTTCGTTAAAACTTTTCATCAATCGTCTTAATGTCCCATTACTTTATAGTAAATTCTAAAGGGGTTTAATACAATATTAGTCTCAACGTAATGAACGAATGCATTTTATAGTATTTTTTCGAATATAATAATAAAAATAAGCACAAAATGTAAATATGTTGAATATTAAACTCCATGAAAAGAGATTCCGCTTTCTGATTATTTGATGAAATCTCATTATAAAAATATGTAATGGTAAATTCTTATGTATTTATAAATTATGAGATATGGTTCGTAAGAGAGGGTTTTAAAGGTTAATTTGATTCAGTTGATATAAGTTTGGGATTCAAATTTCATTAAGTTTTTTTAATATAGATTCGTAGTTTTTTTAATGTAGATTCGTATCTTGGGTGATAGTTATTATTATTTTTCATTAAAAAACTAAAAATGAGAGAATTCGTAAACTCCCAAAGTACTATCAACCTCGACTAATACATAAACAATAACCTCACTTAAAATGCCTAATACATAAGACAAGTGAAGGTGAATATTTGAAAAAAATACATGTAAGAAGGTTTGCAAGGTATAATATTTTTATAATATTTGTATGATGAGAAGTTGTGCAAGGTATAATACTTTTTATAATATTTGTTGTGTAAAGTGAAGGATGAAAATGTTTGCAAGGTATAATAATACTTTTATAATATTTGTATAAAGTGAAGGATGATGTTATTGCAAGGGAAAGGATAAATATAGCAAGATGTAGTGGTACATCACATTGACTTGTATGTTGGATAATGGAAGTGATACATAAAGGTTTTCTCTATGGCGTGAGAGATCACCATATGAGGAAATCCCTTACAAAGAGGTGTATGGCATGAATATGTACGTGGCATCATGTCTTTCAATATGTGGTGTCACGTCTCTTATACATGGTACCTTGTCTCAATGCACTTGGCACATTCAAAATGGCATCATATATGCGTGTGTATTGCATAGGTGTAAGTAAGAATTTAGAGGTCTTTTAACAATGTTGTAAGTTTTATGTTATAAAACTTACCTTTAGGCCATTTCATTATTTGTTTTTATGCAATTTAGAATTTAGGTTTTAGGAAATTTCATTATTTGTTTTTATGCCATTTAGGTTTTATGGATGTGAAAGATTTGAATACATAAATGAGATATGCGTGTGTGGAGTTTGCAGGTTTAATGGAGGTTTAGTGGAGGTTTAATGAATTCTAAGTTAAAACTTTTAAGGATACATGTGGGTTGCAGCTTTAATGGAGGTATAGTGGAGGAATCAACGGTTTGAGGGTTGCAGGTTTTAATGGAGGTTTAGTAGAGGTTTTAATGATTACTTTTTTAGGATTTCTGAGTTTTGACATTTCCATTTGGTATTCTATATTCTTTGTGGTTTAAATGGCGGTCATTTCCCCATTATGGCGGACAATGGACTTCAAAACCTTGGCTAACACATAAACAATTCTATTCCTTCTTTTTAGTGTGTTAGCTTAGTCTCGGTTTCCTGTTGTCTCTGGAGTCTTCTTGGGAGCCTCCAACTAATTTTAATAGTTTTTTGACACTATTTATCTGGAAGGATGGCCCTGATTTGACTAGTGTCACCTTAAATCCTTTGTTTATTATTCTACCTCGCATTAACTCTACCATTAAACCTGAAGCCTTGTTTTACTGCCTTGATTCGACACTTTCTCTAAGGTGGCAGGTGAACAAAGGATAGTGGAAGCTTTTGAATGGATTGTGAGCTCAACGCACTCATGGGTGCGATTGGTGAGGAGCTTTGGGAGAGGGAGGGCATGCTCTCCTCGGTGGACGAGTTGTGCAAGAGTAAATACAGTGGGTGTCATCTTAATGAGCACATTATTACTCCACCTGTGACCACGACGAAGATCCCTATTCCAAAAAACTTCGGATCGAAGCTTTTCCTTTGACGTAGTCGTGTTTTAGATCATTAGCAGGGGCGGGACACAATTTTTCTATCTAGTGAGGTTCCAACCGGTTTATCCTTTGAGTGTAGTGGACAGGAAATTGGACTACAAGAAGGTAGGATTAAGGATGAGGTGAAAACCACTCTCGCTGGCATGCAGATAGAGGCTTTATAGGGGGGTCGCACTCAGTGTAAGCGAGGTTTTCACAGACGCTTTGCTCGAGTGTGGAAGCCTAAAAAGTCAAAGCGTCGGATGGTAATGGGAGTGGACGCGGGTCTTGAAGAATCCTGTAACCTCTCTCTCTGTGCACTGGTGGGGAGATTTGCTTACCGGTCACAGTGTAAAATGCCACTCACGGATTGGATGGAGCACTCTTGGGAACCACTTTTAGGGTACTCCCCTGAGCTATTGACCCTGCCGAGAGGTTGGTTCAGTTTTGTTTTTAAAAATCCCGAGGAAACAGGGTTTATCTTAGGTAGATTGTGGGACTTTGAGGGTGGGAGTTTGATGCTGAAGAGGTGGTGCGTCCGCTTCAAATAGACAACTGAATATTCCAGCTCCCGCCACCTTTGGGTACTCCTTCCGGGTCTTCCTCCCGAATTGTGGAATGTCAAAGCACTGGAGGTGATAAGAAATGAGTTGGGTCGGTTCATCAAGGTTGATGAAACTGCTCTACAATCACAGGATAAAAGAATGGAAAAGGTTATGGTTGAGGTGGATATCCATGCGAGATTGTTTGAGTCACTCAAAATAGATTGGCGTGGCCACATTATCGTCTAGAGATTAGACTACCTGAGAACACCCTTTCGGTGTACTCTCTGTAGGTGAACCAAACACTTGTGAAAGGACTGCCAACAAATTTATTGGGTATCGGATTCAGAGGACTCTATGGAGGATTTGACAAAGGACCTCTACTCTACTTGTGTGGACTCTTAGGAGACGAGGGTTTTTACTACGGTGAGGGCAGAGGAAAGTCCTGAACTTCCAATCGCCACATTTGTCAGTAAGCCTAAAATTCACTGCCCTTCACTTTATTTTTCTTTATCTGTATGGGAACGAGACCATTTAGATAGTACTTTCTTGCCGGATTTGATTTCCTCACATGTGGCCAATTTGGGGATGTCTTCTGAGACTATTCTAGGAGACTGTGACAGTTGAACAACCCTCTATTACAATTGTGGAAGATTCTAGAACTGCCCCGGGGTACAGAGAACCATATTATAGTGACCAAACGCTGGATAGTTTGATTACTTCACTGGTTCCTTCATACAAGGAGGCTTCTAGCCCCATACCCATACCAACCTTTCTGGGGAAGGAAGTAATAAACAAAGCCAAGACTAGTGGAGCAATTGGGGCATCCAACTGTGTAGGGCAGGATTTTGGGAAAGACTTAGCTTGGTCGTGGGGCTTGGGGTTTGAGGTCTCTCCTATTAAAACTAGGATTGCCCGCAAGAAGGAGGGGACAAATCTCACCTTTTCTGCACATCAATTTTCAACAAACATTGAACAGGGGGCGCTTAGAGGAATGAAAGCCCTTGCAAGGGCCAAGTCATGATCCTCCTTTCTCTGAATATAAGAGGGGTAGGAGGACCCCTTAAAGCGACCTCCCTGCGTAGACTTCTTACAAAAACACCTCCAGACATTATCTTTCTTCAAGAGACTCTGGTGGCCGAGAATAAGGCTAGACACTTCATGTTCTCTATCCGAACTGATTGAATGATTTGTGCAGTTAGTTTTGTAGGGAAGTTAAGTGGACTTCTGGTGTCTTGGGACCCAATTGTTTTTGACTTATTTCCATTCCTAAGCTGTGGTGGTATTTTATTATCAGGTACCTTTTTATCTGATAAAAGAAGGATCTCTTTCTTAAATGTATATGGCCCATGTACAGATCACAAGAAATTCTGGGAAAAGGTGGATGGTAGGGGCCTGTTAGCACATGGTGATTTGATTGTAGCCGGGGATATGAATTTCACTACAATCTCAGAGGAGGTAATGGGTGCGACAACCTTGTTAGATCCATTGGCGACATGTTTTGAAGAATTAAAAAAAAAAACCAGCTTATAGATATCCCGCATGTGGAGGTGATACCTATGTGGCGAAATGACATAATTGGAGAGGATGAAATCTTAAAGATACTAGATATAATTTATGTCTCAAAGGACCTTATCCAGTCGTCGGTGAGATATAGGACTTGGGTGGAATACCCTTATATATTAGATCATGCTCCAGTCATTCTACAATTGGGTCTTGGTTTTTCGAGTGTTGCTCATCCCTTCAAACTTAACCTAGTCTGGTTGTGAGAAGATACATTTGAAACTTTGGTTCAGGAAGTGTGGAATGCTCACCAGTTCCAATTGGAAGAGGGAGCTTAGAGGAGATTAGTTGGGAAGCTGAAACAACTCAAGATTCGAGTAAAGTCTTGGTCAAAAAAAAAAAAAATACATGAATAGTTATCATTGGAAAAGCTTGAAGAGGAACTAGCTTTACTCTACAAGTAGAAGTCATAGGGAGTGTTTAGTTCTGTTATTGATCACCGATTGAAATTTCTAGAGGCTGAGCATAGTAAACATCTACTAGTTGAAGAAGATCGATGACAACAAAAAAGTAGGGCTATTTTGTATTCAAAGAGGCGATAAGAATACAAAATTTTTCCATCGCTTTTCTAGTCACAGAAGAAACAAAAAATATATCTGGGAGATAAAGGATAAAATCAGTCTGGTACACATAGGCCAGGAGGCCTTAAAGGAATAAATAACTAGATTCTTCAGCTCTTTATTTCAGGATACATGACATAATACTATAGACGAGCAGATAACTACTGTAAGACTTTTTCCAAGGATAGTTACGGAGGAAGAAGTTGTTACTCTTGAAATTCCATGCTCCAATGAGGAAGTACTAGAGGTCCTAAAAGGTTTTTCTAAGGACAAAAGTCCAGGGCCAGACGGGTGGATCATTGAATTCTTTTTACACTTTTTCAAGTTGGTTGGGAAGGACTTGCTAGATGTTGTGAAGGAAACAAAGCTTGGTGGTGAGGTCATCAGATCGATAAATTCGACTTTTATAGCACTAATACCAAAAGTCAACTGTCCCAACTCCTTTGGCAATTTCCACCCAATTTCTTTGTGTAATCTATGTTACAAAATCATTGCAAAAATTGTAGCCAGAAGGATCAGACCTATCCTTTCCCATTCCTTATTTGAGGAACAACATGGCTTTCTAAAAGGGAGACAAATTTTAGATGCAATTGGCACTTCCCAGGAGTGTCTGCACAATATTAAGGTAAAAAAACTGCAAGCCATCATTCTAAAGCTAGATTTAAAGAAGGCATACGATTGTATAAATTGGGATTTTCTCCGTTTAACACTTCTCCAATGTGGTTTTTTTCTTCCTACTACAAATTGGATCATGGGCTGTGTTTCCCCTGCAGCCTATGCCATCTTGATCAATGGAGAGTTGACAAAGTTCTTCCAGAGTGGTAGAGGATTAAGACAAGGTTTCCCACTGTTTCCCCTTAGCCTTTCTCTAAAAAAAGGCGAGGTTGATGGAAAACTGACCGGGATAAAGGTTTCAAGATTAATAAAGATCCTGCACCTTCTATTCATGGATGATGTTCTCATTATGACAAAAACATCGATAGAAGAGTGGCAGGATATTAATAGAATTCTAGATGTTGTTTTTGGTGCATCGGGTCTAATGATTAATGTACAAAAATCCACATTTCTCCACTTTGGAGTTCAACAAGACACACTAGAATACTTAAAATAATTTTTCCATTACAACTTTAATGGTCTATCAGAAGGGTTTAGATATTTGGGTTACTTCTTAAAACCTAACGTCTACAAGGTGGAGGATTGGCATTGGCTCATTTCAAAATTTGAGAAGAGAATAAATCACTGGTGCAATCATTGGCTATCCCTTGGAGGTCGCTACGTGCTTATAAAAGCAGTTCTAGAGAGCCATCCAGTCTATTGGATGGCAATGGCTCATATTCTGTCATCAGTTCTTAATTGGATCCACTAATTGGTTTTCTCTTTCTTATGGTCAGGATGAAAGCAAAAGAAAAGCTATCACTTTTGTAGATGGGAGACTTTAGCGAGGCCAACAATGTTCGGTGGATGGGGACTGAGAAACATCTTCAGCTTCTACAGGGTTTTGACGGCAAACATGTTGTGGAGGGTCCTGGTTAAGAATGACATTTGGCATTGGGTCATAAAGGATTAGTACCTCCCACATGGAACAATGATGAGGTGGCTGAGATCGGCTACGAACACAACGACACAGGGATCCCAGACTTGGAGAAATCTCCTTAAATCTTTACATCTTGTTTTACACTGGTTAGCCTAGAGTCCGAGATCTATGAAGGATTTGATTCTGGGAATGGGAAAAGATTTTGCTTTGTCTGAAGATCTAGTAGTATCACTCAATCAAAAAAATGTATATTACCTTTATCAGGCTAGTTGAGATCTTCGCCATGGCACGATCTGCTCGATTTGGTTAGACAATGACAATTTGGGCCTAGCTGGTGACTTAGCTTTTGAATGGGAGAAGTTCATAAGAGCCTTGATTGGTTCAGGGGTACAAATTTTAGATAGACCAGATGAGTTAAAGTGGATGGGTGGTGACAATTCTGGCTAGCTTACAGTTAAAAACATTTATAATTCCATAGCTACAAAACTGTGGAATAAAACAATTGGAGGCTGGATGAAAAAAATGTGGTTATGGGACTGTCCACAAAAAAATAAACTCTTTGTCTGGTTGGTTGTAGAAAATAAAATTCTCACATGGGAAAACTTACAAATCAAAGGACATATAGGGCCATGTTTTTTCCACCTTTGTAAAATCAACTAGGAGACTGCAAATCATCTGTTTGTAAATTTCCCATTCACTAATATAGTCTGGGATAGAATTAAAAATGCTCAATCTCTCTCTTCAGGGTGGAATGGGTCATCAGTTGCCGAGTGCTTTGAAAAATGGAATGCTCAGAATCTATCTTATCCTACCTTGCCAGCCTTATTTATTGGTACATATGGATAGAAAGAAACTACACCATCTTTGAGTCATGAAATCCTTCCATTCAGAAAGTGGTGTACACATCTTTAGGAGCGGTGGGTGGTTCTAGAAAAAAGGTAAAATAACAAATCATGAGAGCTTTTGTCGTTGCTATACCTGAACAAAAATTTATTGGGTGGTTTGATGGGGCAACACAACAAAATGGTGATCAAAGTGGGGTAGGTGGGGTGATAAAGATCAATGAACTTTCAACTTATAAATGGACCTTAAATTGTAGTCATGGAACAAATACAAGGGCTAAGATTATGGGGGTATGGGCTTTACTAACCTTGGCATATCAACTTTCAATCACATATATACTTTTCCTTGGAGACTAAAAAATAATCATTGATTGGCTAAAGAGAAAAAGCGCATTACAGGTTGTCACTTTAGACTGTTGGACGGATAGGATATCTGATCTCATCAAGCTCTTCAGGACTATATCCTTTACACATGTTTTCAGAGAAGAAAATCAAGAGGCCGACAGTTGATCAAAACATGCTCTTCAAAAGCAACCTAGGATCATTGCCTACTATCTATGGGAAGGGTCCATGAGGGCCCAAATATGTTTTTAAATCTATATTAGAAGTCTACAGGGGATGCTCCGAGAGTTTATAAAATGTTTTTTTTGGGGTGACTTTGGGTAGTAGTATGATCGGGTAATATGTTGCTTTCTACATGTCAATGTAATTTTGGTACACATAGGAGATGACATAGTTATTGTAGGGGATATAGAACTCTCATTGTAGTTTTTGATGGGAACAATCCATGAAATCCAAAGGAACTTCTTATGTAAATGATCGAGATGTGAACAGATTAGATTTCAATATAAATATAATGTGAAATTTTCTGTGGAAAAGAAAATAAGAATTTAGAAGGAATGAGAAGTTGAGAATGTATTCATAATCAACCATTATGTTTCATAGTTAACCATTATGTTAATAAGAAGATCACTAATTTTACAAACATCTCCATTGTTTGTTAATGGAGAAATTTACAATCCAATTCTTCATTAAAAAAGTTAAATATTCAACATTTGATTTCTGTGTAGACAAGAGGGATATTCAACTTTGAATCCTTTCTCCAAGTCTAAAATATTAATTACATATTTTTCACACTAGTAGTCATCTATCGACATGGCTATTTCACATTTTCTAGAGATAAATGTTCTTTTTATGTTCAATTTCCTAGTATGTTGATAGGATTTCCTTTTTCTCTATTTTTTTTTATCTAATTTTTGTTTATGTGACAAATTTTTGTTTACGTGATAAATTGAGTTGAGATTGATGTAAGATTAGCATTACTAATTTCCTTGCTTCATGTGACTTGGTAGAAGGAAGCAATTCCCTTTCTTAATTTGAATTATTCAATCTATGTAGGTCTCTTCATTCCTCGATTTTTTTGATAGAATAAATAATGAAGGAAGGGAAACACCTTTGTCAAGACTAAATCCTTATTCAAATCACATCTATCAAAAGGTGGGACAAGGATCTTTGTCAATGCAAGAAATGTTGATATCTTTACATCCTATTTTTGTTTGTGGAGAAGTGCTTTAGGATTTTGACTCTTAAGTATTTTTAATGGCTAGTTTATTATTTTTCTATTTTTACAGTTCGAGACTTTGTCCTTTGAACAAACATACTTCAAGTAGCTTGTCTTTGCACAAATTTGACACTTGAAAGTTGTATTTGTATAATTTTTCAAGAATTTTTCACATAATGATCATGGAGGAATATTGAACAAATTCAAAAGCATTTTATAATTTATAATTTTAAAATTAAAAGTAATCTGTCCTATTTTATTTTTTTCATAAAAGCTGGTCTTTCCCCGTTGAGAGTATGACTGCGACTAGGTGCCTAATGTACAACCATAATACAATTAACATGAAAGACAAGAGACTTTCTAAGATTGCTTTAAACTCCACTCAAATGCACCTACGACTTAAGAGGGGATTTCATAAAGATGTTAAATTTAAGGAGAAATTATGATGCTATAAAGAAATTGAGGAAAAGAGAAAAATTGAGATGACTATAAAGAAGTTATTAACCCCAATTTAAAACATAAAAAATATCTTTATGTTTTAGCTAGCTTATATAGGAAAATCAATTTTGCTAAATAAGAACAAACTTTCACGGGCTCCATAATAAAACAAATATTGGACAATTTCTAAAAGACCACATAATTGAAGAGTCATCTTTATTTATGATACTACAAAGGTGGAGGATGAAAAATACTCTCTTTTAAAATGTCTTACATATATCCATATTAAACTTCAATTTCAAAATATTCCTAATAATACTTACCTTCATAAATTATTAACTTATGAAAATTATAAAAAATTAAAATAACTTTTTTCAATCATTTTAATATAAAAATAAAATTTGTCCCCGAGGTGTAGGACAATGGGTGACAAGGTGTGTTGTTAAGGTACTCCATGATATTAAGTCACCGGTTCGGAACCTGCGGGGACAAAAAATCCAGCCATGTTAAGAATTGGCGTGGCTTAGGCCAGGTGCGATCCCTGAGTGATTTTGACGGCTTAGATACCCTTGAGTCGTGGTTTCAAAGTTTCTCAACCACATACTAGTCCCACATAATCCCACATATCAGAGACAAACTAGCAAAAATAAAATTTTAAGACAAATTAATTAATTTCTCAAATAAATCTAAATTAATTTTAATAAACAACATTAATAATCATCATAAAACTATATTAAAAAAATTAATGATATTATTATTTTTATTTTTAATAGATATCAAATTACTTCGCTTGGACGTTTCCACCTACTCTACTCACTTGGATGTTTCCACCCACTCTAATCACATTATGCTAAATAACAGGTGTTATAGTCGTCAATAGGTGAAATAAAACAAAACCTTTGACCGGTCCGGCGTGTTTGTAATTATTTCTTAAATTTCGTTACGAATAATATTATACCCTTAATAATTCCCTTCCAATAATATTACTAATTAGTTAAATGTTAAACGTGCCGCTCACCCTTCCTCACGTTGAACAAGTGGGGCACACACAATCTTACTGGGTGTACATATGAAAATGCCACCCTACGCAAGTGTTTAATATGCGGGTTGTGTTTTTAGTGAGTTGAAGTGATGTGGGTAGTTACATGACTATAGTAAAGAGTTCTCAATTTTTGGTGAGCTATTTTTATAATTTATAGTTTTTTTGGTAAATTTTTATATAATTTAGTAAGAGTTTTTAATGATTTATTATATTTATGTTTTTTAATTATTAAAATTGTAATGAGTATGGAGATTTACGAATTTATAAGATGATGATGATGATGATTAACTTTCACTAAGAATTTGTAATTATAAGGAGAAGCTTAAAACATGAAAATAGGTATATTGTTAAATATTTATTTATTGTAAATTTTTGTTAGCTCCATTGATTAAGATATCATTTTTTTTTTGCTATGTCATGGGAGTTTAATATTTTTACTGTAAGTTTAGTTGGGAGGATACATCCAGCCATGTTCAGGGTTTGTGACTAGAGTTCTAGGAGCACATTTCTAACAAACAAATTTATTTTATTATTTTAATATGATGATTTTATTGTTTATTGTATCAATATTGATTTATCAGATTTTAATAAAGAATTTTTTTTGTTAGATTTCTATATTATTTTTAAATTTTTATAGATTGTAAATAAAATAAAATTATAAATTATTTTTATTTTTTAAAGTTAATATATTATAAATATCAATAATAGTAATATATATGTTTTTAAAAAGAGATATGATGATGATTAATGTTCACTGAGATTCGATTTCTCTATAGGATCTTAGGAAGGTAAGGGATTACATAAAATTATTTAGAATTTTATTTTTATGCTAAAAAAGCATTAAGAGAAGTGTTCCAAGATCATCATTGTTTTGTTCATTTAAAAGGTCTATGCTAAAAAAACATTAGGAGAAGTGTTTCAAGATCATCATAGTTTTGTTCATTTAAAAGGTCATGCCAGAGAAAGTGTGTTTCATCTTCAACCCTTTTGTCATGTTTAAGGGTCTTTAAAATAAAATATTTTCTTTCTTTATTAAAATTGTAAAATTTACATTTTTTTTCATCTTCTATATTGTTGCTTGAGTTTTTGGAGATAAACTATATATAAACTTTTGAAACCACCCATAGTTAGGGAAAATTAAAGTTAAAATAATAATAAAAAATGGTGATTGGGTGAATATTATAGGGTTAAAAATTAAGGTTAATGTTATGAAAAATGATTAAAATAGTGAAAGAGTCCTTGGAAATTAGAGCTATTTTTTTTTTAAGTAAAAAAACAAATCCTGTTATATTAAAGCTTCAAAAAAGAAATACACCATGACATACCGGCGCCAACTGTCCCGCCTATGCAGGAAGCCAAGACAACTGGCCTGTCCAGAATAGCATGCAAAATCAAACAGTTCGTTTTGCCACCCTGCCCGGAGGAAACCAGGGTGCATGTCCATTTTCATCAGCAGTTTAGTAAGGCCTATGCTAACGCTAACCAGGCTAATAACTAAAAGAGCTACAACTCTGATAAACATCAAAAGAAAAGGAGTTGGAGACCATGCTAAACAGAAGAACCTATTCACCAGAGTTCTCACATTCTTCCTTCGCCTTGCCGCTACTGACAGGAATGACATAGAGCTGAGCGCAGGTGGGGCATTGTCGCCGTGGTGTGGCACTGGAGTAGGCTGCGTACAGCATGTCCAAGCGTTGGCTAACGCAGACAACCCTGAAGATTTGGTCATCCACCATACTGCGGACCTCAAAGATCAAGTTCAGGTGCTCCGGGTGAAGGAGTGGTGGCGGGGGCGACAACTCTGGTTTGACATCCGTCTCCTGGTGACCCTGCGTCTTCCTCTACGGCTGCGAGTCGGTGTTGCTTTCTGGCAGCTCCTCCTTAACTAGGCAGGTGGCGAACTCTTCATTAGGGGCGTCGCTGGGACCGTGTGTCTCTCTCGAGCTGGGCGGTGGTGCTGCTGCTTCAATGCACGCCGGGGGGTTCCAATTATCCGGAACTGTAAACATTCGACTCTCAGAGAAGTCCGGGGGGAGCTCCATAGTCGAAATTTCCTCGACGTAAGTTCTTGGGGGCGAGTTTGTTGCTATGGTCTCCCTGCGTCGTTTCCTCTTAGCCAGAACCAGAGCCCGTTCAAACCGCTTATGTCTTTTCCTCCTGGAGTCTGCCGCGTACCATCCTGCTCCTCTGCAGGGTCTTCCCCTCGCCCTTAGCATAGTGAGAATGAGGACCAATGCCAGGATGTCTCCTGCGCTTCTATTCCTACTCTGCTCTGTGGGCTGCGGATACATTCTATGAGTTCCGGTGAGGCGGATACTAGCATAAACAATGGTTGCAGCCATTAAAGCCGAGAGCTTAATGCTCTAGCTAGTCGGCCTGTTCTCGCGCGTGAGAGGCCCCATCAATGGACGTAGGCCGATGGAGGTGAGATCCCTCATAACTGGCGATGGTGTGAGGGCGGTTGGCCACCATAAATGGCCTCTCCCTACGTGCCTCCACGCGCCCCTTCCTTTCCGCGTGGCACCCCATCCGGGGGAAATTAGAGCTATTTAATGCTAACTTTAAAATTGAAATTAAAAAAAAGGCTAAATAAAAAAAAGTTTAAGAAATATAATTTGTTAAGCAACATTATAACTAACTATGAAAACCTACACACTCATCTTATATATTCACCTTTCAATTTTATTGTCACATATCTATATTAATATATTAAACAAATATTAATAATTGTAATTGTAATACAATTATTGTATACTTTTGTTTTTAATTAAATATTTAAAAAAATAAATAATTGATTTCATTATTATTTTTAATTGTTTAAGCATAATATTTTTATAGAATTTCTATTATATGGTACAAATCCATACATTTTTTTGGAAAGTGACATAACTTATCATAACTCATAATGGACGATGCAAACAACTATTATTAATTGTTACTTTTTTTTCCAGGGAAAAAATTTGCTCAAATTATATTAGACGTATAATTTTTTCATCTTTCAGTACATTTACAAGATCCTCTAAATCCTCAATTACTTCTAAAAAAAGATATATACTGGCATTCCGTACAGTTCAAAAACTTTACAAAAAAGTAATAGCCAAAATGAGTTCCAATACAACTGCCACAAAAACTGAAATACCAGGATATAATAACCATGTATAAACAAAAAAGCCTGGAGAAACAGATTCATCTTTTCATATCTGCTTCTCTTAAGCAGATTCATCAATGAATCTTTAACTGTCTTCGCGTGCCTTCTTCTCCATTTGTCCATTTATAATAAGTAACCAGTCCTTCAGGTTCAATCATAGTCTGCTTAGAAAGAAAGTCTGCATCATAATTAAAAAACTCTAAACATATGCTGAAAGACAATAGATTGGAATTTCTGAATAAGTATTTTCGTTCTTTTCTTCCATCCTTCTATGGAGATCACCATCAGTCTGCCCTTGTCATTGAGCCAATCTATAACAACTTTTGAGTTGCCCATAACATGGAGAGATGGAATTTCCAAATGATTTGCTAACATTAAGGTAACCCAAGCTCCCAAGAGCTCTGCCCTTGTATTTGTACCTTTACCACAAAAGAATGTCCATGTATACACCGTTGAATCCCAGGTTTTTATGATTCTTCCTACCCCACTCCTATCCCCATCTATTATAGCTGCTCCATCGAACCAGGCAAGGGCCGAATTCTGACTTTGATGTATCCAAATAGACTTTGGAGTTCGAGACTTTACCTTACTGTTGGGATAAGTAATACGTGCCAGGATCTTGTAGATAATCAAGTGCACTGAGGGGGAAGCTTATTCAAAGATTGCCCGATTGCGTTCAATCCAAATAAACCAGATAACATATACTGCAATCACTGTAGGTACCTTCTTATTCATATACCCATTTTTCATACATTCCAGGAGGGAATTTCCTGTCCAATCGCCATCAAGGAATAAGATCTGTTTTAAAAAATTCCAAACAGTTAGAGTGAAAGGGCAAAGTTTGAAAATATGTAATGGAGTTTCCAAATCCAATTTACACAGTGGAAAACGTCCCGGGCCCTCCCATCCTTTCGTCTGCAACATATTCCAGGTTAGTATTTTTTCTTCAATTACTAACCAAATAAACAACTTTATTTTTAACCGAACGTTCCACTTCCAAATTGATAATCTCCATCTCTCCACACTGGTTAAGCATTTCGATGAAATAATACTTAGATAGAAATTCCTTGCCGATGGATTACTAGGACTGGCCTCGCCTATCCACATAATTTGGTCTACACCTTCCTGTAGGATCACCCCAACATCAATAAGGTTTTTCCTACATGAATCCCATTCTAATGCCAATTCTACGTCCAGTCCCAGAACATTACTCTTCACCCAATAATCTGAAAGATCTGCTGTTGTTGACGGATTCCGTGCTTGATCCAGTGTCACCATATTTCGTTCTTTTAAAGATGACTGTAATGGAGTGGATAAAAATGAATTGTCCCCCATCCCCAAAATACGATCCTTTCCCAAAGCCACTAGCTCTCCTGATCCCGGGTTCCATCTTATACCGTGTAAAATGAGATAAGTCACTTTCAATAATCCACTCCAAATTTTTGAAACTCCATTTTGTATAAAGGAATTAGATCTTAGCCACATAGAAACATTTATGTTTCCAATATATTTATCCATTAATATCTTATGCCAAATACCTTTTCCCAAGAGTACCCTCCAAAGGGTATTAGTTGCTAATGCTTTGCTAAAGTCGAAGATATTGAGAATGCCCCAACCCCCCATCTTTTTTGGAATGGATATCTTCTCCGAGTTACACAAATTAAAATGATGGGAAGTACTATCACGTTTCCACAGGAAATTGTACATCATTCTTCTCAGCAAGTTCAAAATCGAAAAAGGTACCACTGCCATGGAGAGCCAATATACCGACTGACTGGTTAAAACCGCTTTGAGAAGAGTTAAACAACCACCCAATGACAACCAACGATAACACCAGTTATTAATTATCTTTTCAAACTTTTTTAATAGCCAACTCCAATCCTCCAATCCTTGAGCCCCAACGTTGATATAAAAGCCCAGATATTTGAATCCCAAATCCAACGCTAGTTACTTGTAAATGTAGGTTGAATTATCAATTTTATCGAAAGAAAACTAGGGTACCTAAATGATCTGCTAATGGAAGTAGAATTCCAGTCATTTGAGATACCTCTAATTCTTGGGTAGTTAACCTATTTCCCTTACATCTAAAAAAGACAAACCCTTAACCAATTAAAAAAAAGTTAAATCTTTATTTCAAAATTATATATACTTTTGAATTTTTATAAAAAAAAAATATTAAACCTAACCTATATCTCAACAAGAAAATATATTTGAAATTTACGATAATCCTTATCAACATCATGAAATAGAACAAGAAAGTAAGACACATCCCACCGAAAATAAAAGTTTTTTAAGATAATTTTTTAAATATTAATAAAGTAATCTATAGTGAAATAAACTTTTTAATTCTTGGTTTTTAACCTTCAAAATGAGAAGAAATAAGACACAGATCAGGGATGATTTTAAGGATGGAAATTTATCTTAAAATGTTGAAACCTTGGCGAATCTTACTAATCCTTCATTTGCCAACTATAAAATGTTTGGCAATATTTTTGTAAAAATATTCAAATTTCTAAGGATTTTATATAGTTTGTATAAAATTTTGGCAATTTTAAGGTAAAATAATTTTATCCTTTAGAATTTGGTAGAATCATTTTTAGAATAGCGAATCTTTTTTTGGGAAAACCATGGAAAATTAGCCCATGAATGAAATTTAGCCCCTAAAATATTCCTTGACGAACATGAACAACTAGTAGAAAGTTGATCGAGTGTCTTGAATTTAGTAGTCAAATGCTCTAAGAAAAGTCGTCAAACACATCAATTTCTTCAACCCATTATATATGTGGCTTATTAAGAATAAAAAATTAAAAATAGGTAAACTGGTGATTAAGTGTTAAAACATTCAATAATAGATCATGACTTTTATAGTACATTCACAAAATTTATGTTACATAGAGTATTGATTTATAATATATTATTGAAAATTATGTTACAGAGTATATTTTGACGGAGAGATATTTAAGCGTTACATAGTCTATATACAAAATCAAAATCTTTATCTATAATCAATCTAAGAGTATATATTAATAATTTATGATTTAGCAAGAATCAAGATATCTTTAATGGGGTGCTTATTCTTCTAGCTGTAACACAAGGAGCCATAGTCTCATCATAAATTTGAACATGGGTGAAAAGAGCGCAAGTATAACCTCCCAACCAACTCGTAAAGCCCCTCGACCTACCAATAAGTAATTTTAGCTTTATATTTAAATTTAAATACAAAAGGCTATCGTTTCATTTTTGTAAAATATCCATACACTTAGAGTACTTGATAATATGGATTGATTAATAATATGGATTAATTATAGAATCATAAAACCATGAAATTGAAGGCAGTGAAGCTCCTATAAATAATGTGAAGTATAATATCAATAGTATTTTAACAACAAAGATAAATACATTTTTTAATATGTTTAAGAAACATAAATACTAAGTAGAGGGTATGGTCTCGATACACCATACCAAGGGGAGGTGAACCCCCTGTTCATCTTAGTTCTGGTGAGAACTATGGCCATAGGATCATCAGACATCGCTACCACTCAGACCTTTCAAAACCAACCCTACATTTGTCCCAACTTGATTGAAAACAGAGGTATGAGCACAGAGCTCGATATTAAAGGCGATTTGACTATTGTGTTTTCCTAACTGGAACTGGAGCTCGACACTTATGGAGTAGTTATTTCCTAAGCATTGGAGTGCCTGCTATGGCCACCAGATTCCTCCTCGTCGTTACCTCTCACTCTCTAGAACCCTCCACTTGGTGCGCCTTAAACTAACATTCCTCCTCCTTAACTTCTACTCTCCCACTATTTTTACCCTATCTGTCTGGTTTCATAACTACTTTCCTACAGACTTGAAAGTATTGGCATTTACTTAACTACTTCACAAGTTTTTATGCCTTGAAAAATGCTCCCTTTTACTATCTACGCAAGGTGGCATCTAACGTAGAGACCTTCCAACACCTTTCAATGGAGGTTGAGGTCAGCGCACTAATGAGTGTGGCTGACGAATCCCTATGGAAGAGTACCGATCTCTTCACACCTTTAGATACTCCATTTGTTTGTACGTCTTCCCACCTTACCACATTTCCAAAGGTGGCAGAACTCACACCTCCTCCACTAACTGTTTCACCTTTCTTGCCCACTGCTGTAACACTTCCGACTTCCTCTCCTCTACCTGGACTGGTATCTTTCCTTGGTCGCGTGGATAAATGACATACAAAAGGTGTGCAAGAATGAGCTTGTATTTCTCAATCGTGGTTACCCAAGCCTCTGAGCACTAATAGACTATGGAAACCTAACAAGAGAAAACAACGCCTGATCATGGGCTCAGATGTGGGCTTGTAGGAAAGCATCTGACTCTCCCTCTGCGGACTTGTGGGAAGGTTTACTTATCACGCTCTTAGCTTTGGTTCCTTACTGGAATGGATTTTAGATAACTGGTTAACATTTCTAGGATACATGTTGGAGCTCATTTTCCTATCTTTTGGTTGGCTTGGTTTTATTTTTAACACACCATAGGACTCACAGCTAATACTTGATACTTTATGGACCATTGGTAGTGGTAGTATCATGCTTAAAAGGTGGTAGGTTTCTTTTAACCCATCAATAGACTCCTTCTGGTTTCGACATGTATGGGTTCTTCTACTCGGACTCTCCCTACAATACTGGACCGAAAAGGTATTGGAGGCCATCGGTAATGAATTGGGGCGCTTAATTTGTATTGACCAAAAACTCTTAAAGATCTCTAACAAAAGAATGGTGAGGATTATGGTCGAGATGGAAATACATGCTGGGCTACCGGATGTCTTAGACATTTTATGGCATGGACGCTCGGTGACACAACGACTGGACTACCTTGGTATTCCTTTTCGTTGTTCTTCATGTCATCAAACAGGACATCTTAGGCGTGACTGCACATGAGCCCCTGAAGAAGAGGAATATGAAGGATCCTACCTTCACAAGCTACCTAGGGATGATTCTTCGGGGGTGGACTCCTATACTCTGGGTTTTGAAGGCATTATGGATGAGGGGAATGAGGACCTGATGGATACTACCGAACTACAACCGTTTCCTCCTTCCACGCTCACGGGTAAGATAATTTTTTTTGTCCTACTCTTTATTTTACTCTCTCTTCCCAGGAAATACACCACTTAGATACTTCTTCTATCCCAGGACTAGACCCTAAACAAACTGTTATTCCCACTCCGAGTATCTCCCCCTCTTCTTCACCATTTTTGGTTGTAGAGCCCATTAAATCTTATTATCCTACTCAATTGTTGTCACTGATCATTGAAAATCCGTCTTCCCCCCTGCCACATATCACTGGTGGGGTCCTCTCAGATTCTTCTCCGAATCTACCCTCTGAACGGGTTAGCCTTCCTACTACACCTCATTATATGATTAACAACAATACAGTTGGGACTACATCTCTGTTCCCCTCCCTTCCAGAACAGGGTGTTGACAATATTAATCTATCTTCCACAGTCCCTCCTACTGTGGAATTTCATCTTTCGATACCTCTACCTACCTATTTAGGTAAATCTACCATCAACAACTTTCAAGATTTACCAACTACTTCCTGTCGTGATATATCTATTGACTCTACTAAAAAGGATTTCTCTTGGTCTCGTGGCTTAGGACTAGAAACCTCGCCTATAAAAACCTGCAGTGCTCGGAGGAAAGCCGACTCTTCTATTACTCTATCTACTGTTCCACCTGCTGAATTGACTGACCTTGGGGATCTTAGAGGCATTAAAGCCCTTGCCAGATCACGTCCATGATACTCTTGTCCCTAAACATTCGTGGGGTTGGAGGCACCCTAAAAAAGGCCTCTCTTCGACGACTGATTGATACCATTCATCCAAGTATTATATTTCTCCAGGAAACCCTAGTGGACGAACAACGTTCACGTGATTTTATCAATGGACTAAAGCCTCACTAGTTTTTTAGTGCAGTAAATTCAGTGGGCACTTCGGGTGGGTTGCTTGTGGCTTGGGATCCTATCTTTTTTGATCTAAATCCATTCTTTTTCTGTGGTGGCATCTTATTGACAAGAACCTGTTGTGCCAACAAGCGACAGGTCAACCTTCTCAACGTTTATGGACCTTATTTTGATAAACTTATTTTCTGGTCAAAGGTATCGACATCTGGTCTTCTAGAAAAACCTAATCTCATACTTGCCGGGGATTTCAAATTCACCTTATCTTCTTCTGAGATTTGGGGAATGAATGCTTCCTTTGATGCAACAACCTCATAGTTCAGTGATATTTTCCATCAACACAATTTGGTTGATCTCAACGAGTATTTCAAAATGCCTTGATCGCTTCTTCTTATCAAATTCACTTCTTCAACATGCTGATAGATATAGAACTTGGGTCGCATATCCTTTCATCTCGGATCATGCCCCCATTATTCTACAGTTGGATTCTTACTCTCATTGCTCCTCTTACCCTTTTAAGTTTAATCCCATTTGGTTGGGGAATCATGTTTTTGAGTGACTGGTCTTCGATGTACGGACTGATCAATCCTTTAAAAATGAGCCGGATGTACATAGACGTTTAGCTGGAAACTTAAAAGTTTTAAAATCAAAAGTAAAATGTTGGGCCCGATAACAGATATCAAAGACTTTTGAAAGACTATCACAACTTGAACATAACATACAAGTTATGATCTTAGAAATCACTGAGAGAAAGGAAATTTATATTATAAGTATGCAACAACATTTAAAACTCCTTGAGACATAATGAAATAATCTACTATTAATTGAGGAAGTGCATTGGCACCAAAAAAGCAGAGCCACCTGGATCAGTTGTGGAGACAACAATACAAAGTTTTTCCACAAATTTATGAGTCACAGAAGGAATCATAAGCATATTTTGGCACTACAATCGAATGTAGCTGTCCCTATCACTGGACAAGAAAATCTACTAGATGCAGAGTTCAAACATTTCAAAAATTCCTACCGAGATAAAGGTCTTACAAACATTGCCGATCAAGCATCTATTACAGGACTATATCCAAAGATCATCAGTGATCATGAGGCATAAATTCTTTTTACTCCTTGCACAAAAGAAGAGATTTGGAATGAGATCAACACCTTTAATAAGGATAAAAGTCCCGACCCAGATGGCTAGACAGTCGAATTCTATCTCCATTTTTTTGATCTGATCAGTGATGATATTTGGGAACTGGTTGAAAATTATCGACTTAGAGGAACGATTTATCGGGCTCTAAACTCTACTTTTCTGACTCTGATTCCAAATCAAACAATCTCAACTCCTTCAGTGACTTTAGGCCTATAGCATTGTGCAATCTCTGTTATAAGCTTATTACAAAACTTCTGGTCGATAGGATTAAACCATTCATGACTCACCTTATCTCGGAGGAACAACTGGGCTTCATCAAAGGTCGACAGATAATGGATGATATTGGATCGACACAAGAGGCAATACACATCATAAAACAAAAGAAATTACAAGCTCTAATTTTAAAGCTTGATCTTAAAAAAGCTTTTGACTGTATCACTTGGGAATATCTCAAAATGATTTTATTGCAATCTGGTTTCGGCTTCCCTTTCACAAATTGGATCTTGGGGTGCATGTCTAGTGTGACTGTTTCCATTTTGGTTAATGGAGAAGCTACATCCTTCTTTTAAAATGAAAGAGGCCCGTGACAGGGATGTCCACTCTCCTCACTCTTATTTATTTTGGCCTTACAAGGTTTGAGTATTCTTCTTAAGTCGCGTCAGCATGATGGGATTATTACTGGCATTAAAGTATCAAGATTGGTAAAAGTCTTGCATTTTTTATTTTTGGATGATATCATCATAGCCACAAAAGTGGACCCAAGAGAATGGAAAGAAATCAAATTGATCCTGAAACTCTTCTGTCGAGCTTCAGGATTACAAATTAATGAGTCAAAATCCACTTTTCACTACTCTGGACTAATGGCGACAGACATTGAGACTTTTAAATCAATCTTTCCATTTGGATACCATGCGATCTCTCTGGGTCTGAGATATCTTGGCTATTTCCTTAAGCCAGATTGTTACAAAGAAAATGATTGGAACTAGCTTCTTATAAAATTTGAAAAACGCATTGCTCATTGGTGCAATCGCTGGCTCACTCTGGGTGGAAGATTCATTCTTTTAAAATCGGTGCTGGAAGGCCAGGAATTCTATTGGATGGCTTTTTCCACCATTCCTCACTCCATATTGAATAATATCATATAAATGATGTTTTATTTTCTTTGGACTAGAAACAACTTAAATCATTCTCTTCATCTCTGTCAATGGGATATTATCACAAAGCCAAAAGCGGTAGGTGGCTGGGGACTTCACAATCTTGATCTTTCCAAACAAGCCTTGGCGACAAAAACTCTTTGGTGAGTCTTGAAATAGGATGGTATTTGGCATCGTATTATATTTGGGAAATATATTACTCCTTTATCTCTTGCTAGTTGGCTTAGACTTCCAATTATTTTTCCTACTAGCGCCTCTCCGATATGGAGATATCTTTTAAAAAATATTCCTTATATTCATCATTGGCTTTGCTGGAAGCCCGTCTCGAGACATGCTATTCATATAGGCAGGGATGCTATTTTGGGATTTGGGTCCAATTCTTTTCTCTCTTCTGGTTTACTGAATTTTATTCGAAATATCAAAGTTTTCTTCCTTTTCCAAGCCAGACACACCTTTGATTGCAGGTCTTCATGCACAAATTGGAAATCCAACACTGATTTGGGACTCACGGGGGAACTTGCTCTATAATGGCAGTCTTATTGCGTAAAGCTACTTGGAGCAGGGATTCGACTTCATTAAGTGGAAGATACTCTTCAATGGATTGGTGGGGACTGTTCTGGCCTATTGACTGTTAATAATGTTTACAATGCTATTTCATCTACTATCTGGATACAAAGATGCACATGATGGAGGAGAAACTTTTGGCACTGGTCTCTTCCATTAAAATTCAAATTTTTCACTAGCTGCAAATGACAAGATCCTGACTTGGGAAATTCTACTTCACCGGGGTTGGGAGGGACCCAATATGCGAATTCTCTGTCACAACAATTCTGAAACTATTTCCCACATATTTTTGGACCGTCCTTTCACAAAAATGGTTTGGCACAAGATTACACTAGTCCTAAATCTCCAAAATATGTGGATAGGCACAACCTTACATGATTGCTTGGAAAATTGGGCATTGATGTACTTCACTCTTCCACATCTACTAGTTATAGTTTGCTGGTTTATTTGGATTACTCACAACAGGGCGATATTTGAAAATATATTTGTCTCCATTAATACTGTTTGTTTCAGAATATTGGGCGAACTGAAAATTGAAAAGAAAAAGAGGATCTCTGCCCCTCGATTTATTCAGCCTATTCTTCAGATGAAAAGAAATATTGCATGGTTTGACGAAGCTTCTCAACATTCTGGCCTACAATGCGGGGCAGGCAGGTTGATTCATCATTATGATGGCACTAAGATCACTTGGACCTTCAACTATGGAGCAGGATCTAATACAAAGGAAGAACTACTCGGCGTCTGGGTCACCCTTCTTTTGGCTTCCCGTCATAATATTATGGATATTCATGTGAGGGGGGACTCAAAGATCATTATTGACTGGTTAAATAAAAAGGAACAACTTCAAGTTACTGTGCATGAATGTTGGAAAGATAGGATCACTGATCTTACTAAAGCTTTCTCTCAGATCATTTTTTCACATATATACAAGGAATTAAATGTCGAGGTGAATATCCTGTCAAAAAATGCTTTATCAAAACAAATTGGCACTTTGACGTATCAACATTGGACAGATGGACTTGGGAGTCCTCCTCAATGTATCATCCTCTTAGTTTTGATTTTCGCATGAACATGTATATATTTTGTATCATCCTATATTTTGAAGGTTTAGAACCTTTTTGTTGTCTTGATAGATCAGAGATGATGGGATTTGATAGGTTATATATATCTATAATTTATATGGGTTTAACATCTATTGTAAGGAACTCTATTTTGAAACAGTTCTGATATGTATGGGAGCAATCATTATCCTCTTTGTAAGGGCTTGGATATGTATCTTTTTGGTTATAAAAAAACCAGATATAATACAAGTGAAATTTTTCTTTTGGAAAAAAAAAGCATACCAAGGGGTGGTTAATCACGAATCACATAGAAAATAATGTTGACACCATTGTATATGTAAGGTATACATATCATGACAATGTTATTGATGATGACACCTTCAAATTTAAGATACATTATACATACATGAGCTAAAAGTTGTGATATTCAAATTATATTATAAAATATTTTTATTACAATGTTACCAATATAGTGTCGGTGAAAATATCGTCGAGGGTATGAAAAAGAAAACATCGATAACATCGGGGAAAATATCAGAGAATGTTGGTAAAATGAAAAAAGACAAAAATATTCATTTTTTTTCATTTTTTTTAAATATCTAAAACATCAACACCACCAAATAAATGCATTTCCACATAAATATGAAAAGAGAACTGATATATAAGATGTATAAGATGTCTAGTAAACTCGAATACATCACAGATCACAAGGAATCATGTCATGACTCTAAAGCCTCAAAATATCATAAAAAAACATAATAAATGTATCTCATCATCATGAGTCGTCTACAATGAAATCAGATAAATAAACTAATGATTCCCTCTACCCCTTTTATGGGCAAAGGTGATGGTTGTAGAAATGGATTTTCCTTTAGAGGAAGAAGGCCTTGGGGATGGCATTAGACTCTGATGTCCTATAGAAAAAGCACGAGCTAGAATTTGGTGTCCTCTACTAGTGTTATTTGCAAGTACAACTCGCTCTGTCAGAGTTCGTGAAGATATATTCATGTGCATGTGCATCCATATGAATCCAAACCATTATACACAAATATGCAAAGTTTCCCATGTAAATAACAAGTAAGGGTGCATATAACCAAAATAACATCGAGTGCAATCCATCTCTGAACGAAAATACATCAACAAAGAGGTTGTAAATGGCCTTTAGAGTCCAAAGAAAATCATGCTAAAAAAAATAACTGCATATCATCAAAATCATTGCCTATATTAGCATCCTCATCATTAGTGTTACCTTCTAAGCATTAAAATAAGATAGAAAAAGCTTAACATGCCTAATAAGTGATTTTACTTGAGTGAAGGGTATATTTTTACTAGGGTCATGATAGAAGAGTTCAACGATTAATTCCACCAACATAGATGTACATAGAGGGCTTGGATAAATGTTAGTTCCATACCCTCATACATGATAGAGTCTAGTGGAAATGTTGCAATACTGCCAATCTTGAAATCCTGAAAACCATTAAGTTTGCTGAATTTTGAATGGGACCTTAAATTCTACTTTCTCCATGTGAAGTCCAATGAGGTTGGAACCACTCTCAAACATACTAAAAAAATTAATGGTAATGTTAAAATTCAAGTAAAAGGATGAAAATGAAATATAAAGGTGAATTCCACTTTTATTACCATTAATTAGTAGATTACTAGACTCTTTTTGTGTGGAAAATGAAAAAAAAACTAAGTTTCGGCTTTGTTTTCAAGCCTATTTGTGTCTTGGTATTATCTACCTGTATAAGAATGTATTCCTCTATGTATTTAATTATCGTTTAATTGAATATTTAGAATATGCATACTTGTTGGTTATTGTTCTGCATGTCATTTGTTGGCCCTTGACCAAGTTTTGAGGAAATCTTGGTCAGGTTTGACCACTTTTTGGACTTCGATGCAGTGATCGAGGAAGGAGCGCCCAAGAGGAGCTGAGATCACAAATATCACTTGTTTTGTGGGCTTTGTGGACCCAGCATGGGGTTCTTAGGGTTTTGTAACGATTTATGGGATGTCAGCCCATGGGTTTACCCACGATTAGGCATTTTTGTAAATGTAAAAGTATAAATAAGTAAGAATGTAATGTAGAAAGTGGTTGATAGTCGATAGCTTACAAGGATAAGTGCAAGTAGTTTGGGTTGCTTAGTGAAACAAACTATTTTTTTAAGGCTTTGTACTTGATAGAGGAGTTGGATATATGCCTTAACCTAATTTTGGGAAGGTTGATCTGGTGCTTAGTGCACAGATCACCTATTTGGTGCGAAGCTTGGCTCTGTGGCTTAGTGCACAGGAGAATAAGAGTGTAAGAGATTGAGGCCTAATAAAGAACAAGAAGCAGTTGGTGGACGTAGCCCCACACTGGGGTGAACCACGTATATCATGTGTTGATGGTTTTCTTTGTGCTATGATGTCTATGTTGTGAATCTACTTAGTGCATTGAGTGTTATATATGATAGATATATCCATGAATGCTTAGTGCTTTATTTATGTTGAAGGTGCTAGATCTAACTTATGATTCTAAGCATGATATGTATTTCATCATTGTTACTGCGTCGATCTATCCTTAGGGTTTGTTCTGTGATGTGAATGAAGTTGATAAGCTAATGAATGTTATCTTCCAAGTACTTTGCGAGGTATTATAATCACAGATCTGTGTCCCAACTTAGTTACAAACACTTGAGTCCTGTAACCCCCCTACCTCTACCTCGGGTGAGACTTCACCTACTTTGCAGGTGTTGCTGAAAGGGCCGGTAGTTAGGGTTTTTTTGGTATGTTGTTGAAGCGTTGAACCCTGGGTCTGCCCTTGTGCCAACAAATGGTTCTATTGCCAGGACCTGGAACTGTGATTGTTGGGAACTGAAGTAAAGAAAAGAGAAGCTTTGTGCATAGATCTGTCATTGTAGTGCATATCATTCTACCTGAATTGTGAAGCTCTATGCTAAGAAAGAAACCCGATCTGAGATAAGATCTTGAAAGAGGTAAAGCTTTGTACTTTTATAAGAGTAAGATAAGCGAAAGGTTTTGTTTTGAAAACATGAATTTAGGTATGTTTAATAGATTTTGTCCTAGTCTTAAAGCTAGGGCACAGGAGGAAGAAAGAGTTGATCTAAGTAAGGCTAATAGAAATAAAGAAATATATGTTATTCCTATGCATAGAAAGAATTTTTGGATTAACAAGTGGATGCAGGAACCTAGAAAGAATTTTTGCAGATTGCAGGTCCATCATTGTGATCCTAGTGCACAGTACAAGAGGAAGAGAGGATTAACCCTATGTTATAACTGCAGAAGACCGGGCATCTTGCTAAGAAATGCCTTGGTATAGGCCCTATTTTTATTTTTTGTAAAATTGTTGGTCATGAGGTTGAGGATTTCCCAAGGATGATTGTTAAAGTTGAACAAATGAACATGAGTCAAGAGAATAAGAGCATGTTAGAAGATCAGAAAAAGAAAGGATAAGAGGAAGTTCAGACTACATTAGTACAGTTAAAAGAAGCAATGAATGATCACAAAGATGTCACTTTTCCAGAGATCATGAAAGAAAAACAACGGATAGGTACAAGAATAGGAGACTTTGACATAGACTGTGTCTTGGATGAAGAAACACAAGTGAATATTATGACAGAAAGCACTTGGAAATTTTTGGGAATGCCTACTATAGTATCTTCATTGGGAAGAATAGGTTTATTCAAAGGAAAGATGATAACCTTATGTGGAAGAGTTACTAATGTACCTGTTATTATTCATGGAACATCGACTAAAGAGGAATTTGAAGTCATTAAGTTTGTTGAGAACAAGGCCCCTTTCCCTCTTTTGTTAGGAAAAAATTTGTTTGAGAAGGATCAGATCAGAAGGAAAGCAGAGGAAGAAGCTATAGAAAAGAAAAATCAACCACAAGATCCAACAACACCTATCCATGACTCGAAGAAGGAATGAACAACAATAGTCAATAAGACTAAGAACACTTCAGTGCCACAACCAATAATGGCAAGAAATAGACACCAAAACTTGTTTTAAACATGTATTGTTTGTGCATTTTTTTATGTTCACACTTTCTCTATATTTACTCATGTATCTTAATATATGAATGAAATTATGGACATGGAGAAATTTTAGGAATGGGTAGAATCCTCCAACCTTGTAGAGTTGAGAATATATCCCTTATCTAAACTCAACCACCCCTTTTGTATTATACTATTGTTGAATTCAACCACAACCTTTTGTAAGGTAGCTAGAGAAGTAGTGGGGGGGAGGAGGGAGCAGATGGCCCATAGTGATAATAGTGGAGGCCATTCAATGTAAGGTGGACTAGGTCCACTATATTATTAAATAAGACCCACTATGGTAGTTATATATAATAAATGGGTAATTAGATATACTAAATGTAAGAGGACTTCTTAGAAGGTTCTACTTCTAGAAGATTCTTCCTCTAGAATGTTCTTAGGTGATGGTAGTACTATATAAAGGGGTTCAAGCAATGTAATGGGATATGAAGAGAAATATTGTGTTTGGAGCTGAAGTTCATTAAGAGGAAGCCCCCTCGAAGAGGCAAGTGAACAAGAGAGGATCCCTTCCATAATAGGATCCATTGTATGGTGTTGCCCAACCTCAAGGGTTTGGTAATAATAAAGTGTGGTTTATTCTATATTGCTTTGTGGATATATTGTGTATTCAATATTTGTGGTGATTATATTTTTAAATCTATTCAGGTTCTTAACAATTGGTATCAGAGCACTTTCCTTGGCAGACATTGTGGGAAAATATTTTTTATTTTTGCAGATATTTTTTTTTTCGGAGAAGAAAAAGGAGGGCCGCGACATTCCAGAATTTTTCGGTATATTTCTGTGAAAAAATTATAGAAATAGGTTGTAGATATGAGTTCTTCTCAGAAAAAAACCCAAGTTGAAAAAAAATCATTTGAAACGGAGTTCGAGAACTCAAGATATTGAAGTTTTAAAATCTGCAATTTTTTAGGGTTTTTTCCACGAACGACGACGCAATTTTTTGTATTTCTGTAGCATATGGAGGCCAAATTTGCCCCCAAAAATTACATATCTGAGTTCCTCTCACAATTTCACGCAATTTCAAAAAACAAATCAGTTGAAACGGAGTCTGGGAGGTGAATTTATGAGCATTTTAAATTCAACATTTTTTTAGGGTTTTTCCACAAAAAGTCGCGATTTTTCTGCCATAACTTATTGTTCTATTTTTTGGGTTTTTTCATGACAGTTGTGGGATCGAAGAGTTCATAGGGTTCTCAGATGATTATTTCCTCTCAAACCCTCAAAGAAATTCTACAAATTACTGAAGCATTCAAATATCAATTGCATGACACATTGGATGTCAAATTGGATGGTCTCACAAACTATCTCAATGATAGTTTTCGTAGTATTCAAGATTCATTGGATAGAATGCAGGAGAGATTTCTTATGGCGGACATCAGGGATGCATATAATCAAGAAATATATGCCTGGTATGATTTGGAGGCCGATTGCAATGATTGATATATGGATAGTTGTCATTTCTGGGATGACAACCACTTTCATATTTTCTTTGATAACTCTCATCCACCTTCTGTAGAGAGTATCAATGTGACAAATCGGGAGCCAATGATTATTACCAACGTCCATCCTGCATATTCTACAATGCTATTATTCCTTCTAGATTTTTCTATGACCATTTTCCATTATGTGGATGTATCTTCTTATTTGAATCCACATGACATGTGCCAGTCTTTGGAGCATCATTTTCAGTTGGTTATTGGGTGCCGACATCTTCCATGTGGGGTTCACATGAGAAATTGGACATGGGACCCTGGTTTACAATGGCGGTTGGAATTCTTCAGCATGGTGGATTCCATTTCTCAATGGGACCATGGTTCTCTAGTCTACTTCAGCATTGTGGTCCACACTTATCCATGGGACCCTGGTATATGGTTGTACATAAAGCGTTGAGGACAATGCTTTCATAAGGGGGGTGGAATGTAAGGTAGCTAGAGAGGTAGTGGGGGGGGTGGGCGGGGGGCGGGGTGCAGATGGCCCATAGTGATAATAGTGGATTCCATTAAATGCAAGGTGGACTAGGTCCACTATATTATTAAATAAGGCCCATTATGGTAGTTAGATATAATAAATGTAAGAGGACTTCTTAGAAGGTTCTACTTATAGAAGATTCTTCCTCTAAAATGTTCTTAGGTGATGGCAGTACTATATAAAGGGGTTCAACCAATGTAATGGGATATGAAGATAAATATTGTGTTTGGAGCTGAATCTCATTAGAAGGAATCCCCCTCAAAGAGGCAAGTGAACAGGAGAGGATCCCTTCCATAATAGGATCCATTGTTTCGGCTTCTCTCTGTTATGGTATTATCTACCTGTATATGAATGTATTCCGCTATGTATTTAATTATCGTTTAATTGAATCTTTAGAATATGCATACTTGCTGGTTATTGTTCTGCATGTCATTTGTTGGCCCTTGACCAAGTTTTGAGGAAATCTTGGTCAGGTTTGACCACTTTCGCTATGGGGGTTTCGAAACCCAGGGTGTTACATCCCCTCCCCCTTATTTTAGCATTGTCCTTAGTGCATATACAAAATAGAGATCAAAATCTCAAAATTTATTCAAAAATATGCGGGTACTCTGCCCGCATGGCATCTTTATGCTCCCAGGTAGCATCTTCAGGACTGTAGCAGGTCCACTGAACTTTTATCAGCTCTATAACTTGATTCCGAAGCATTTTGACCTTTCTGTCCAATAACTGCACTGGATGAACCTGAAAGTCTCACTCTGTCTCTACCTGAATCAGATGCCAATCAATAACATGGTTAGGATCATGTACCATATTTATTTAGTAAAGATACATGAAATACATTATGCACATTCATGGAAGCAGGCAATTCAAGCATGTATGCAACTGACCCTATTTTGTCCAATATTTCAAATGGACCGCAAAATCTGGTTGCCAACTTTGTACAACTACCCAATTTCAAAGAGATTTTCTTGGGCTCCACTTTCAGAAGAACATGCTCCCCTACTTTAAATTCTTTAGTTGTCATGTTCTTGTCTTCATAAACTTTCTATCTATCCTGAGCCGTCTTTGAATTCTGCTTGATCTTAACCATTTGGTCTTCCATATCCTTGAGAAACTCTGTCCCAAGTACCACTCTGTCTACTGGGTTGTCCCAACTCACTGGATTATTTCATTTCCTACCATACAAGGCTTCAAATAGGATCATTCTCAAAGAATCTCGATACCAATTATTATATGCAAACTCAATCAAGTGTAAGTAATCCTCCCACTTATATGGCTAATCCATCACATACATTCTCAACATATCTTCAATTATTCGGTTGAACCTCTCTGTTTTCCCATCTGATTGGGGATGGTATGATGTGATAAAGTTCAGATTTGTACCAAATCCTTTAAACAATCCCCTCCAGAAATTGGAGGTAAACTTTGTATCTCTGTCCGAGACAACTGTCCTAGGTATCCCATGCAACCTAGCAATCTCTCTCATGTAAATTTCTGCAATATTATCCGATGTATGTGTTGTCTTTACAAGAACAAAATGAGCAACATTTGTTAATTTGTCAATCACCACCATGATGGAATAATGTTGCTTATTCGTTCTGGGTAATCCTGTGATGAAATCCATGGTGATCACTTCCCGTTTCTTCTCTGGGATTGGTAATGGATGCAGCAAACCCACTAGGTGCCTATGCTCAACCTTCACCTTCTGACATTCCATACATCGAGCGATGTAATCAACAACCTCCTTTTTCATTCCCGGCCAAAATAATTGGCTTCTTATTGCTGTAATTGTTTTCTGGTAACCGGGATGTCCAACATAAGGAACATCATGCATTTCCTTCAATACCAAATTCCTTATTTCTCCAGAACTAGGAACATAGATTATATTCTTATGCATGAGTAATCCATCTTCCTTTATTTTCTATGGTACATATCCTTGCTGTAAGATTTCCTTTACCTGTAGGTAATGCTGATCTGCAACAAGACCATCTAAAATTCTTCTCTTCAAGTCTGACTGATGCATACTGACAACAGTAGCATGCATGAGATGCACTCTTCTACTAAGTGCATCAACAAATTTATTCTCTTTTCCTTTGATACAATTGATATCGAGGTCATATTCACTTAAAAATTCCAACCATCTTGTTTGCTTGGCATTCAAGGTTGGTTGTTCAAAATGACACTTCAAGCCAATGTGGTCTGTCCTTAATTCAAATCTCTTCCCCATGAGCTAATGCCTCCACATCCTCAAGGCGTGGACAATGGAAGCAAGCTCCAAGTCACGTGTGGCATAGTTCCTCTCATGTTCATTAATCTTTCTAGACTCATAACCAATGACATGTCCATTTTGCATGAGGACTCCCCCAAGGCCTTCCTTACATGCATCTGTACATACCATAAAAATTTCATTTGGGTGAACAATCTTTAACACAGGTGCATTAATAAGTAATTTCTTCAACATATTAAAATTCTCTTCACACTTAGGCATCCATTCAAGTTTAGTTCCTTTATTTTGTAAAGAAGTGATGGGATGAGAAATCTTAGAGAACCCTACTATGAACCTTCTATAGTAACCAACTAATCCCATAAAAGATCTCACTTATGACACATTTCTGGGTGTTGGCCATCCTCTGATGGCTTCAATCTTGTCTGGATCTATTGCTATGCCTTACTCTGAAATAATGTGTCCCAAGTAATGGATCTTCTTTTGATGAAACTAACACTTACTCAGCTTGGCATACAACTGATTTTCTCTCAGCACTTGCAATACCAGTCTTAAGTGATGTTCATGCTCCTCTTCAGACTTAGAATAGATAAGTATGTCATCCAAGAACACTATGACAAAATTATCCAAATAATTTCTGAATATTCCATTCATTAAGCACATAAAGACAACTGGTGCATTGCTCAGTCCAAATGGCACCACTACAAATGCATAATGCCCATACCTGGTCCTAAAGGTGGTCTTATGAATGTCTTCTTCCTTGATTCTTACCTGATGGTATCCTGACCTCAGGTCAATCTTTGAAAGTATCTTTGCTCCTCTTATCTGATCAAAGAGGTCATCAATTCTGGGTAGAGGATACTTGTTATTTATGGTATACTTGTTCAGTTTTCAGAAGTCAATACACAACCTCAAGGTTCCATCCTTATTTTTGACAAAAGGTACTGGTGATCCCCAAGGTGAAACACTTGGATGTATGGACCCTTTCTTCAACAATTCCTCCAACTGCATTTGTAATTATTTTAACTTTGGTGTGCTCATTCTGTAAGGTGTTTTTGACATCGGGGCAGCCCCTGGGATTAAATCAATTGAGAAATCTATCTGCCTTCTTGGTGGCAACCCTGGTATTTTTTGGAATACATCTTCAAATTCCTATAGTACCGAGAAATCTTCAAGTCTTGCCCCCTTTGTACTTTCTAGCTCTTCCACATGAGTTGCATATAGTTGACATCCTTTTCTAAAACATCTCTTTAGTTGTAAGACTAAAATCTCCCTTATAGAGATGGGTATTGGAACTCCTTTCATAGTGCCTTGTTTTCCATCTCCATCAATACATGTAAATGTCTTTCTATGACAATCCAGGACAACATGATGCTTGTCCAACCAATCCATTCCAGTTAGAATATCATAAGACCCCAATGGTATGATATTTAGGTCAGCATTTGTATTCACAACATTAAGACTTATGGAACATCCTTTGACCATATCCTGGATTCTCCTTTTGGTTCCAGTGGCCAACTAAACCAAACTTGATTTTCCAAGCTTACTTTTCTCCAAATGTAACATATCCACTATTTTAGGATCAATATAACAATGAATTGCTCCTGAATCAATCAAAATAGAAACAGGGTGATTTATGATCTTACCTTCCACCTCGATCATATTGGACTGGTACTCTGCTTGTCGATCATCTAAATATGCATAGATTCTTCCCATATATTCGACTGTTGTAGCCTATTGGACGTAGTGCAAAGTCTTCACTCTTTCCTTTCTGTGTGGCAAAACCTTGTACACGTGATCTTCTTTGCATCCCCAACATTCGATAGATGGTCTTCCTCTTTTTCCCAAGGAGTCTTCTTTCTTGTATTCACCCTTAGCATACTAATCTTTATGATTTCTATTAGGCTCATTCCTATTGAAGGGATATTTGAATCCTTTCCTCCTCTGATTAGACTTATCCTTCTTTGGTGCCTAACATGAGACACCTATGGACTGCTTATGGGATCTTCTGATGCATAAAAATTTGTTTCTAAGTAAGGAAGTGAGTGGTGTCTATGAATTTTGCTGGCACTTCTCTAATAACCATATGTTCCACAATTCTCTCTTCTTTCACGAAACCTGCCTTCTCCCTCTTGCTTTGAATTTGATCCCTTCTTCGTTTTCCTCTGTAATGGATTTAATCTATGCACCACTTGATCATTTATCTGACTTTTCTCTCTCATCAATCTCTCATTATTTTCTTTGTAGCTTTGCACTTCTATTTTCATGCATCTTACAGTTTCTATTAATGTTTCCTTCTCTCCTTTCCCCTTGCGTACATTAGACTCTCTCTCTACATTACCAAATCTGGTATTTTGGCCTTCGGCCTCCTTATCATGGCTGGAGGCTTCCTTGCCTTCTTCCATTTATTCAATGCGCATTCTGAGCTGATATGTCTAAAACCATTAATTCTGTAAAATGTGCAAGTGGCCATTTTGTTAGAATTATGCATATGATAAACAAAATTTGTCAAACCATGTTACAGGTCCCCCCCTTTTTTTTGTTTTCAATTCACGAAGAACATAGATGTATCCATTTGCATCATATAACACTTCCATGTTATCCTTTAGCCGATACAAAATTCAATTCTGCACAGGCACTTCTTTCAAACCAACTTCCCAAGTGACCACGACTAGAAACCGTGGCTAAATCCTTCCTGGTGCTATTCTGTATCGAAAACAACCAATTCGTCCATTACCCCTCCTTCCCTCAGCTCTCAAATGCATGTGACCACGGTCATGACCCTGCGCTTAACTGAAAAAGAACTTATCCAGAGCTTCGGGACTTCGTAAATTTCAGCCAGGACCAGATCAACGGTCCTCGTCCTCATTCGCGATCAATGATCAAAATCCACTTCGGGACTTCAACCTTCAGAAGTCTCAACTTCCCCTACTTGCTTCCTATCGGAATGCTTTTACCCGAAGTTCATGATCCATCAACGTGTGTCCTCCTGCAGATCCATGACTATAAATCGCTTCGGCTCTTCAGGCTTTGGGAGTTTCAAACTCTCCTCCTTCTCTTTCTTCTGAAGTGCTTTCACCCAAAATTGACAATCCGTCGACGCGAGTCTCTTACATATCGATGACTGTGAATCACTTCGTCTCTTTGAACTTTAGGACTTCGGGTAATTATTTCCCTAGTGATTCACTTTGCAAAACCTTTCAGAGTACTAAGTCTCTGAAGTGAGAGATCTGGTGCCGTGTGTCCCTGCTGATGGACAACCCAGATGAAATTTTGGCTTCAGGCCTTCAAAAGTTATGGCTTTTAACATCCGTCTTTCTTCCGAAGTGGTTATCCTTCGAAGTGCAAGATCTCCTGCCACACGTCCACCTTGATCAACGGTCTGAATCTACTTTGGCTCTTCGGAGTTTCGATCTTCGATCACTAACATGTCACATCACTTAATGCCTTTCAATTTGCAGGGGCGCGCATCGACGGTTTGGATTAACCCACCTTTCGCCCCGCAATTCTTCTGATGTTGACATGTAACTCCTCGGTGAAATCATGGTTTGTATTGTGGGACCGCCTTGGGGAACTAACTCCCATGCAACTTGGTTCCCCACAATGCCTCCTGACCGTCGATATCTCTCCCCAATGGGGTCTAATGCTTGTGACTTAACCTTTTCTTTGATTTCATCGGATGACCCTTTTTCACCTACCTTCCAATCCAACGATCTCGGATATGTCTTGATCCCACGGTGGCGATCTCTCCCAAATTCGAAGGGGATGGTCATGAACCTTTGAACCCTTACAAAGGACCCTCTGATGTTCTAGATCCTGCGTAGATTCTACAATGCCATTGCTCCTAAGATTTTAAACTTCATGGTCATAATTTGATCTCGATCACGAGAATCTGATCAATAGACCTGACCCATACTGGCCTGATGTTTCAACTAGAAGATCTGATACCAAACTATAACATACCCATCCACCCATAGGCCGGGGTACACCACCTTCAATACCATCCTTGGACTTCCTTTTCTTACCGATACCCTTTTTAAATAAGGATGCATAAAAGAAAATGATTTAATGGCATGCACAACAATAACCAACAAGTATGCATATTCTAAAGATTCAATTAAATGATAATTAAATACACAGTGGAATACATTCATATACAGGTAGATAATACCATAACAGAGAGCACTTAACTTTATAAAAGAAGACACCAACTGGCTATATACCAAGGACATTCCACCCAACCGTAGACACTACTATTACAAATCTCAACAATAGTGTCACCCCTGAGCCAGGGATATGAATCCACAAGGATGGTTCCAGAGTGTTACTTAGCTTCCCAAAACCAGTCAACACTCATCTCTCACAAGCTTTCCCATCACTCACAGTAGTCCAAATGTCCAACTCTCTTCTACCCAACTTGCACCACCCAAGAGAATGGACCTCCACCCTTCTCTGCCATGTAGTCCCTCAGGCAATCCTGCTCCTTATTTTGGGCTCCAACGCAACTAGTCCAAAATATCAATGATGGAACTCTCAGGACTCACAACTATGAACAACGTTTGACATAGACCAATGCATCTCAGACATGCAAGCCTCAAGTCATGGATGGATCACACCAACCACCACTACAACCAACAATACCATGGCTAATATTCGGAAGTCCGGTTCCCTTTCCCAAGATAAGACGTGAGTGAGGATGGATCAATGAGTGATAGGTAAGGATGGAATGAATGAGTGAGTAAGTGAATCAAGGAGTGAACGAGAAAAATGAGCAATGAGCTATCTGCCAAACCCCCCATCAGACTAGAGGTGGGTTTAAGTAATTTGTGGGGAATCAAGAACCTCCTGGCCTTCCCTAAGAAGCCCACGTAATTGATCCACCCCCCTTAGACCAAAGGGTAATTAAAATATGAAATAAACATTTATCCCCTCAAGGCCCCACTCTCTTGTGGAATCATAGTCCCCTATAACTCTAGTCCTTTTTTGTCTAGCAGCCAACGATGTATGTATTATTAATAATGATCAAAACACTACATTTCTTGGGCACACTGGCCTTCTAATAATTGTTTGGGCACTTTGGCCTCTCAACATTGTAACAATATATTATTTAAAATCGGGGTTTGAAACCCGAGGTGTTACACCCTCTCTAAGAACTCCTTCCTCTCTTGTTCCATTTACCCTCCTTTAACTTATTTCACAAATCTTCTCCCTTTATTTTTCAACCAGTTATTTCATGACACATGGAAACTCTAATAACTAGTGGGAGGATGACACGTGACAAAAAATGAAGCCATGACATGTGGAAATCATTCTAGTAGTGACATGCAGAAAATTGTGGTAACCTATCACATAACGACATGTGATGATGACATGGATGTTGTCTCATCGTTGACTAGGCATTGACTGGGTTCTTGGTGGATGATGACCGTGCAATTAAAATTTTAATTAATTCACAAATTTCCTAAGGTTCGAGGATCCAAGTCTCCATAGGCTCCTTCTATCTCACATTAAGTGCAGGTTATAATTTTCAATAAAAATATAAAAAACTCCAATATACTCATGCATGTGGGATATATATTTTCCAAGAAAAGTCGAAATCTTAAAGGAGAAGGATGAATTAAGATCAAGGGTCAGGATTGACCCATGAAAATTAATGGATAGTTGATGAGAAACAATTTTCCATAGGCTATATCTCGAGATATGGGAGTTGGATTTGGAAAAATTATACCTCGTTTGAAGGGTAATTAGACGAGGAAGATTATGGAACATGTTTCAAAGGCTGAAATGGGCCATATTCATTTAAGAAATTGAAATAATAATCAACAATATTTTTATGGTGTGCTAATAAATCTGCTCACTACCTCGACTTCATGAGCTCATGTATTGAGATACAAAACTCCAAATTGTGCTCAGAAAGACTTGTTGGAAATTTGAGATGATGATGTTTACATATAAATTGATTTTCATGAGTGAGAAATTGAATACCATGCCTAGAAAATTAAAATAAAGTCCTCTCTTTTAAAGGGAATTCAATTAAAAATAAAAAAAATAAAATAAAAGTTTATTTAAAAATGTTATTAAAGAAGAAAGGTGCCCACTTCAAGACGTGAATGAAAATGATACAAATTCATTAATGGGACTTTATTGAGGAATTAATTAAAGTGGTTATTCCAAGAAAGAGAAATCTCTAACTAGTCAAGAAGTTAGAAGAGATAATTTTAAAAAGAAAGAAAGGGCTTCATCAAAGGGTTAGAGAAAGTTGCATTATCACAACATAAGGTCATAATAGAAGGGTCCAACCATCGACATGCAGCCAAGATTCTGATTAGAAAATAGAGATCTCCATATTCTCCATTCTTCTTCTTCTTCTACACCAGTTTATCAAGGATTTTGTTCATATTTATGAACTCAACATAAGGCTGAGTTCTTGATTGTTTCTCTTGTATTCTTCCAAGACTTTTATTATATGATCATGGAGTATTTATAACTATATATGTGATTGTCGAATGTAATCCATGATTGTATATTGGATTCATGGGAATTTAGTCTTGTGTTTGACAAGATTTATTAATGAACATTTAGTCAATTGGTTTGGTGAGATGTTTTGTATTGTTGAATAGATTTTAATAATAAAAATCCACAAAGAACTACTTCGAGGTTTTACTTTAATGATTTCTCAGATCTTGGGATTTTTGAGGATGATATTTTTAAAGTATCCCCATCCAATTCTTTCCAATTATGAATGCAAAACTCATTTAAAGTTCTTTAAATGATCAAAACTATTTCCTCCTTTTTTTGTGAGAAAAATGGATGTATCTTCTACTTGTATGTGATTAAGAGGGTTGTATAAATGGTCCCGAGTATGTATATATTCTAATATTGAAGCCTTCAATATTTTAATTGTTAAAAATCTATATGTTGCATATAAAGATCAAATCTAGTTATTAAGAGCCATTCCATGCACAAATAAAAGCAATAAATATCTGGGGTTTGTTGTCTAGAATTCTCCCTAATCCATGATATTGAAGATATATTTTTCATCCAAAGAGTAGTACCACCTCTTTAAAAATGCAAGTATATTCATATCATTGTGAGGTTTTTGTTTGGACCTTAACCAATTCAAACATCAATAAGTGTTAATCTGTTAACAATTGTCTAAGTATACAAGAGTTGAAGTAGAGTAGGAATGTGACTCACCGATAGCCTAGAATGGAGTATGGGTATGCTCTAGGTGAAGAAGTGTATTCCAAATGAAGTATACTTGGTGTTGTCAAGCATCCAAGTGAGAAACATCGTAGTGCCACATGCCCTCAAGAGGTGAACGATCGTAAGATTAGACTAGGAACACTATGGGGTTGTGACTAATGGTATAAGAACTTGTTCGTTGTATATTTTGGAGAAGGGTATCGGAGCTTATTCATTACATATTTTGATTTAGGGTTAGATATCTCTTCACCAATATCTCATTGATAGATGGTATCAGAGAAAACTTTGAAGGTAGTTCATTGTGAAGTTATCTCTATGGGAACGCTCACAGACTAGGTGAATCGTTCAGTGGAGAAAACTAGTTCATCATAGACTTTGCATCAAACTTAGAGAAAAGGTTTAGTTGATGGTGTGATGGAAAGGTTGGTCTGGACGCAAGACTTGTATAGGATAGGAGAATAGTTTTTGTGAAACAAAGAACTTGGAAAGGGTGGGTGATCAGATAACTCGTTGTTGAGTTCAACATAGAACTTGTCGTGGAATTGATCGAAGAGACAATCTGGGTGTAGATGCAGTTGATGTGATTCATGTTGGAATTAAGTGTCGGACCCTTTGTGCACACCATGGAGAGAACAAACACATAGTTTTTTGGGTGGACCGAGCACTTGGGAAAGACAAATGAATGCATGATTCATTTCACAACGTTTCATAGATATAACCATAGAAGTGATAATAGAAGTGATTGTGAAGGGGAGTAGTTATGGGTTGCAACAAGTTGAAGAAATTGGGTGAATGACTTGATGCGACCTAGAGGATCTCCTTAGTAGGAATTTGGTTGGGCACATTTCCATCAAGACATATTTGTGTCGTGCATCGTCGAGGAAACAAATTGAGTTTAGTTGGCTTGTTGGATGAGCACATCGACTGCAACCTTCAGATGAGGTATCTCTTCATATAGTTAGAAACAATATGAATTGATAGTCGAGCGGTGGATGCATGGTTCCTTGAAGTAGAAGCACTCAAGGTGTGGAAATGGAAAGATAGTGGAGATGCGTCCGACCATTTGTTTGCAAAGTTTGGGAATTAGATAGATTTTTGAAGTGGATAGATGGAATCAACCTCATATCGCAGTGAAGGTCTTGCAAGTTTGTGGAGCTGCGGACAATGATTGAGAAGATTTCATGTAGAGAGTTAGTTTCTTGGGAAAGTGAAGGGCCATATCAAAAGACTTGAACCATGGGTGTATCAAAGAATGTCGTTGGAAAGGTATGGTTGGTTTTGAGTTATTTTATTTCCTAAGTGTTGCAGTGAGTTCTTTGAATTAAAGGCATATGACTTGATGGTTCAAGTGCATTCTATCTCCACAATGAAGACTGGTAGACTTGAAAGTGACTCAAGTGGTGTAGATTTGAAGAATTCATGTATCATTTGGGACACCTTGATTGGGTGAATGTGCATAGATCTTGGGGCGACCTATTTGGATGTGTCCTACGATGGACTTAGGTATATTTTGATGTAATCATGGAGGTGGCTTGAGGAAAATTCCTAACTCTTTGATAAGGCGCATTGGACAAGTCACTGTAATGAAATAGGAAGTAAAGTCTATACATGTTGAGTTTCATAGGATGGATGAGGAACCTTAGTGTTTGGTGCATTAGCCAGATTTGTTGAGCCATGTAATGACTTGACATTCATGAAAACAATACCATAGTTTGGATACTTTCAAGAGGTGCAAGGAATTTTCGTTTTAGGAAATGGATGAAGTCGACAGAGAAGTTGACCAAGAATTATTGGCAATTGACCTGAATGTGTAGAATGAAAACCAAGTGACTTGGGTGGTGTTCTATCACCTTTGGTATGGGACATTGAATGAGGAAGAGTGCACCTTTTTTACTTGCATATGATTGTGTGATGGCTCAAAGATCCAAAGGGGATCATTGTTTGAGGTTGGTAGAGTATTAGTTTGAACATGCCTAAGGCATTGAAGTTATTTGAGGTGACTCATTCTACTTGGAGCACTTTGGAGAGTTCGTTGGGATGTTTGAGGGGTGTAGTTGTGTTTTCCACAATCATGACAGATGTTGAGTTTCAGAGAGGTGAATTGACAAAAGGAGGTGAGTTGAGGACTTTCCTTGGGTTGGATGATTTTGTGGATAGGGTTTCCTTGGGTTGAATGAAGAGATTACTTGGACATGAGTGTTTCTCTTACTTTGGGAAGCATGGTTGAGGGTGAATCCTAACCATTCCAAGGCATAGAGAGGCATACATAGCAGCATGGCCAAGTGATGAAGTAGTGAGGCAAAGGAAGCGTATATGTGCAGTTATTGGTGCAAAGATTGGATAATCGTGTTGTGAGGTGGACAGTGGAGTCAAGTAGTCGTGGATGAATTTGTCTTGGGGTGACCTCATGATGAAACAAGGTGAGGGGAGACCTTTCCTTTGTATTATATTTTTATGTGGATGGACTGAATTGTGGAAGGAATTCAAAGTACAGACGCACCAGTAGGTTTGAAGTGTGGTACTTAGACATTGTGGAGGATATCCTTGATAAAGATTGGACAATGGTAGTAGTATTGAGGAAAGGGTCGACACTTGCCTTAGTATTTGGATTTATATGGAGGAACATATATGTAGATATAAAAAACTAAGTTTAGGCATGGATATACACATTTCAAGAACTTGATGTGATGATTGGACTAGCTACCCAACTAGTGTGGGACTTGAGGCTAACATTATGCAAAGACATGATAGAATTGGTTGAAGTATGGGTGCAACAAAAAGTGTACATAAGTTCAAAACTTATAAATTTTGGAAGTTTTGATTGAGGTTGCAACAACAATTGAGGAAACAATAGCAGAACAAAGAGTGATTGTCACAATGCAACAGTGTCAGCTTGAAAATTGTGGACAAAGTTGGGGAAGAGACATCCTTCAATCGTAGTGGACGGTTTGATCGCACACAACTTTGGGTAGGGAAATGTGGATGGTTTCATAGGTTGCATATGATTCTAGTGAAAGTTGGAAACTTTAGGTTTCCACTTTGCAGGGAAACTGGAGGTTTCCACTTTGCAGGGAAACTGGAGGTTTCCACTTTGGCATATTTTGGGGTTTCTGGTTGGCACAAAACTTGGGGTTTACATTAGAATTAGTTGCGGTTGGGGTCACAAGTTCAGGCATAGACTTGGAGATTTCATATTTTGTGGATGTTGTCGGGGAAAATAATGAATTGAGGTGGGGGAGGGTGTAACTTATTTGGCTAGAAGGGAACATATACCCTAGCCCAAGTCTTGAACAAGACAAAACTCTGGGTTTCTCCAACACCCAAGTGTTTCATTAGTTGGGAAAGTGGGAGTCTTGGGAATACGAATGCACCAAGGAGCCTACTCAAGTATGAAGCAAACATGAGATTGGGGTGCATCGACATGAGGAGCGCACCAAGGTTGGGGTGTGTTGGTCCCAAGGGGAATGATGGTTATCGAGCGCATGGGTTCGATTGAGAAACTAGTTTCATGAAGGGGCATGAAGATTCTTTTGGGCACATGGGTTTGAAAAGGGGCATGACACCCCAAAAGGATGTGAATGTTCATGATGGTGACCTTTGGATTCAATATAAGAGAACAATGGTGCACAACCAAGGAATGCATATTTGAATAAAAAGGAGAGAAAGATCATCTCTTTGATTCTAAGATAGACTTAGATGGAGAAGGACAAGATACCTCAAGGAGCCAAGTCACTCCACATGGGAGGACTTGTGCTAAATTGATGCGATTCTGTGGGAAGAGTTGGGGCGACCTTATTTTTGGCTGAGTTTGGGGGAAGTATTGTTGCAGGTCTGGAGAGGCATGTTAGGAGACAGAACTGCAGTTCTGTGTGAAACCTTTTAACAGAGAAGAGACGACAAGTCTGCAGTTGAGGGCATGTCTGAGGTGCACTGCAAAAGGTTGCAATGACATTTGAAAAAGATATTATTGGTGGGAAAAATGTATGTATGAGTGTCTTGGTGAGGTGAGGCAACTCATGTGACTCTGTCTAATTGTAAACTGAGCTAGTAGTGCTCATACTGTAATTTTTTCATAATAACAAAGACTTAGCTAGGTGTTAGGAACGATTTGTGTTTACCACACTATATATGTGTTTCTCTTGTTTTTTTCACAAGTGTTCTCTTCGTTTCATGAATGTATGATTATATATGACTAAGCGTTAATCTGTTAACAATTTTATAAGTATACAAGAGTTGCACTAGAATAGGAGTGTGACTCATCGGTAGCCTAGAAAGAAGTATGGGTATGCTTTAGGTGAAGATGTGTAGTCTTGATGAAGTATATTTGGTGTTGTTGAATGACTAGACAACACCTTATATGAACTATGCATTCCAAACAATTTGAATGTGACAATTGCCATCTCTGTTTGAATACTAGGTCTTTATGTAAGTAAGCAGATTAGACTCCTTTGATTAGGATGCCACCATCCATATTATCTTAAACATTTTTCTTTGAAAAATCACCTCCTATTCTCATATGCAACCTTGTTCCTGCTACAATTCAACCTTGTCTTGCACGATTCCATTGAAGGTGGATTCCGAAGAGAAGCCTTATGTTGGTAGGAATCCGATGGATTCTTAGTGATTTATTACCAAATAAGAAATGTGGCACAGATATTTTTCACAGTCAACATAACTAATTGAAACACATTATATTGCCATGGATTTCATGGAAACATTAGAAACAATTTGTTGTGATATTGGGAACGACCTCCTCTCTGAGAATTTCATGCTTAATATTGCAAGTTTCACATGGTAGTTGAAGGACTTCATCTGGTGGAGAACTAGTGTTGCATATTTGAACAATATCCTTTACAATCTTACCAATACCCATATAATCCTAAAATTTTTACTGAATTAAAAACCTAAATAACCGTTGTATATCATAACAAAAATGAATGGTCTATCCATAACAATAGACAAAAACCTAAAAGGAGTATCGAGTCCCTCTACACTCATGATGCATATCACCAATGTTGTTTTCTCTTATAAATATCCCCATATCCATCTACATTACGCTTTCATTTTCCTATATTTTTAGAGGAAAACCAAAGGTGACTTTGTTTGAGTAAGTGTTGCAACAATTGGCTTTTGGAGCATTGGAGAAGGTAAGAGAGTTGGTTGCATCATCATCTTATTTGTAGTGTTCATCTAAATCAAGCAAATAATCAAGTACTTCAGAATATTTGTCATAATAAGAATATCAGTATCAAATTCTTGAGCATCTTTGTCAAAGTAAGAGTCATACTGTTATTTTTTAGTTCATCAATCTCAATACTTGAAACAATGTCATTACTGATATTGTGGCCTTCACATTTTTATAGGACGCAATCCCTGAAGTCATTTTCTCATAAAAACACAAGCATTATAAACTTGGTTCATGCACAAAATAGCAGAAAACCCTCGTTGAATCACCATTCCTGTCAAATATCAAATATCCTTTTGAATGAAAATACTCTGATTTCTCCATCATATCATTAGGCCCCGACTTTAATAATGAAATGGTAGAATAAAGGTCATCCAACGACTCCATGAAAAAAAAAATCTTAGTCAAATTTATCGGGACTACACTCTTAAAAACCTAAACTCTACCTGAACTATAAAGCATAAATAAATAAAACTTCTTTGATAAAGCCCCTCACCCTGTCACACAACATTTCTACTAAAATTAGATCTATATGTGAATGTATCTATCTCAAGGATTTAAGGCAGTCACCTCAACTTATTTCTTTGAGAAAAAAGGATCGATAAAAACTTGTAAGTGGTGACAGGAAGGTTCATTTCCATTTAAAACAAAGGCTTGAGTAGAAGTCCAAAATATTGAACCCGACAATGTCGTAAAAATTGGAAGCCACTGATAAATTCTATAGCAACAATGAAATTCTTCTTCATATTCATACTAGAGAACAATTGCTTCTTGCTTCCCCACATAACAAAATCAGATCTAGGCATCCTTCTAGGATCAAAATCAAAGGTCTTCAAGAAATAATGAGAAATAATGAGGTCTAAGTACGAACCATATCAAATAGGTAGATCTTTGATATGGTGATGATGTTAAGGGGTGCAGACTGTGGGATCCTACTACCCACATAATCATCATGGACATAGATACAATGTTTGATGAATCTCCTTTTATAAAAATAGACATAGTAAAATATGGAAGGTCCAAAGCATGACTGGTAGCAGAAGGGTATTTGGAGGGTATTGATTTCCATGAAAGTCTCTCACTAGTTGATAAAAGTTTGTTTCTATTCATGTTGTGTTAGTACATATAGATGTTAAGAATGTTTTACATGGAGTTTTTTTGATAAGGGGATGTATTTGGAACAACCATAACAATTAGTTCATAATCGCAACAGAAGATTTGTTTTCAAACTCAAGAATCATTGTATGGCCTGAAGTATGCTAGGAAAATGGTACAGGATGTTTGATTCCTTCATGGTGAGCCAAATTTTACAAGAAGGGAGTATAACCATTGTGTTTATGGTATATTCATTATCTTTGTGTTATATGCTATGCTTGTTGCAAGCACAAGCATGGTTGAGGTCAACAGGTTGGATCAGTTGGTTAGGACGTTTGTTATGAAGGGTTTGGGAGAAGCAAAATAAATCTTGGGTATGGAAATATATAGGGACAGGAAAATAATAAGCTTGATTATCACAATATAAGTATGTAGTGAAGATACTCAGAAATTCGGTATGAATAATGTGAAACAGGTAAAATCCCTTTGGCTTTCCACTATAATTTTTCTTCATGTTTATGTCCTAATTGATGAAGAAGAAAAGGGTTATATGTCTCAAGTATTATGTGCTAGTAGGAATTTTGATGATTGTGATGGGAAATGGTCATCATTTCACATGTAGTTGGTGTTTTCAGTAGACACATGGAAAAACTAGGTGAAGAGCATGTAAATGGGTGCTTCGAACACAAAAGCACAAGTATCACCTACAGTGGTTGCAGTGATTTAGTCTATGGTTATGATTCATGATATTTGGACAAGAGGAGACCTACCTCAAGTTATGTCTTGCAATAATGCAAGAATCTATTGGGTAAGTTTGGACAGGTACAATATGTGGTGTTTTGTGGTGGTCAAAGTGTTGTGCATTTGACTAAAGGTCTAGCGTATCAAAATGGGACAAGTGCATTGATTTATTAGACATGTTACTAATGGAGGAAGAATGGTACATACTGGAGTGAATCGTGCGGGCATGTTCATGTAACATTATTGTTAGAGAAGTTACAGAGTTGTGATGGTGTTTGGCTTCTATTGGCTTGCATAAAAGGTGATGAATTAAGGGCATGATATATCAGGTAAATTGTTATCAAGGTGGATATTGTTGGAAACATGCCAACAAATTTCTCATGCGGTCACATGCACATGCATGCAACTATATTAGGAATGTGCATGCATGCACTCTTCTATGAACATATTGTGTAATTGGTGGATCTAATTATAATCAGTTAGTCTAATTGTTTGAGAGATGCTATATATACGATCATGCCCATAGAGTTGAGAGGGAAATGTGTAGAGTGTGTGAGAAAGACACAATATTATGGAGTATAGTGTGTTTGTGAGGAGAGGATGGTTGTATTCATGTGTTGTCTATTGTAATTATCCCTTGAATAATAAGAATACCGACTATAATTGCCCCGTGGTTTTTTCCTGCATTAGGTTTCCACATAAATCACTGTTTTAATTGTGTGATTGTAGTTGTGTTGTGTTTGGTTTGATTTTCTCAGTTTTATGCTCTGTTTATGCTTTGTTTTCCTTCGGCTTCCCAACAAACAAATCCTCTTTATCTTTCCAAATTTACCTCAAGGCCATACCATGTGAGACATGAGTAATAAATAAAATACAATGGCACTTTAACAAAATAGCATATCGTTTCTCCATAACCTATCAATATCTCTCTTATCCATGATCTGATACCAAAATAATGTAATCTCACAGTGGCGCAGCAATAAAACATGCATTCATACACTACATTATGCAAAGCAAGGGACACTAGGAGCTTATTCTCAAGAAAACCCTAAAGGGGAAATTATATTTATTAAATCATCATTCCCATGTCTCTTCTTATGGTCCCTTATATAATTATAGGTGACCATAAAAACTATTTCATATTTATATTTTCTATTCAAACTAAATGCATAATTATCTCCATAACTTTCTCCACAATATCTCTATGAATCTCTCAATAGATTTCCATCCCTAAATTCCCTTATTCCTCTTCATCTCTAATTCATACACAAACTTCTAGATTTTATTCTACATCACTACAAAACCATCATTTAATTAATTATTCATGATCACAAGTAGGATTTATTTCATCATTCTCCCCTTAATGAATAATTGTTGTTGGATTTACTTCACACACACCTAGGATTTATTTTTCCTAAGGTTTTTCCTTGTTTATTAGTCATAATTAGTCATTAGCCAGTCTCCTATATTTTAGGGGAGAATATTCCACCTAGAGAATATTCTCTTTTAGTTGACACTTTAGTTTGACAAGTTGAGTTGAGTTTAGATGCTGCATTGGTTTTATCACCATGCAACATTGGGATCATCACCAGACTGGCGCATTACCCTTGATTCCTTGATCTACTCCTCACTACTCTCTGTTCAGTCAGTTAACTAAAGACTAGTTGACTAGTTAACTTAGCTAGGTGGTTGTTCACTCCCGTAACTTCCTAAGAGACTAGACTAGGTGGAATTTCACTCCCGTAACTGTTGGTGTGTGTCTAGATCACTCTAGACTACCAATATGGTGCACTGGTTCTCCTCCAGTGCACATTGGTTCAATTATACATAGTATATCATGTGTAAATTATTCATTATTCATAATGATTAATGAGAATTCTTCTATTCTTTCTCTCCTTCTTCTTCTTTCTCAATTTCTCTCTCCAAATGTGTGTAGTATTTTCTAGCTAGATATATTTTTTGTAGGTTCAACACATTTACATGGTATCAGAGCCGACAGACTGCTAAGCAAAAGCTACACCAATTTTTTTTGTAGGTACAAAATATTGAAGACAATGGAAAGATGGATTTCCAAAAAGAATTCATTCTTACACCTTACAACTACTTTGCATGGAAGGAGAGAATAATGATTCATCTTTGAACCAGAGGATTGTACAGGTTAACCTTGAATATAGATATAGAACCAACATCAGCCATATAAAAATCCAAGTATTTAAATCACATGGATGATGCACTCGGAACAATTTGCAGTCTTATTTCTCCCGATCTCCTTTTTCAAATATCTTCTTGTAAGACTGTTATAACCCTAATTTGCACCAGACATGCATACCTAGCAACAAGCCATCTTACTTACTATTTTTTCCAAGCCAATACTGAATAACTCTTCTTAAAAACCAAATTTTTGAATATGTACGTGCCCTACACCACTACTGCCCACGTATGTACGCTAGTTGCATCACTACTGCCCGCATACATATGCTAGTTGCACAATTATAGCCCACGTATACTCACAAAAGTTGCTAAAAATAAAAAGTTGCAAGGGATTCGTTGAGATTACAGGCTATTGGGTGGTTTCCTAACCCATTGACTACCTATAGCCCATCACCCAACCGAATAACCATATTTTTGGCATATGAAAAGAGGTGTTGGGGTCTCATTCCAAGGAGAAACATAACAATAGTGAAACTCTGCCCATTTTGCTTTCCCCCCTTACCTCAAGAATTTGCAGCTACATTGTGAGTTTTGAGCCATAATTCCTTGTTCTTGCCCCTTTTTCCTCATCCATAAGCCTATGCCCATTCTCTAGAGAGAAGTATGAGATAATAAGGATACGTGGAAGCAGTTGGATCTTGGTGAAGAGGAGCCCAGGACCGGGTTTGAGGAGCAGTCGCTGATCTCGTTTTGTAAGTGACTTTGTGGGATTAATATAAAGAAGTACTTTTGTCGTCCCACCATATGATATGTTTAATCTTTATGTTTGATTTAAATTTTGTGATGACATCTAACCCACTAATTCATATATAGAATGCATGTTCGTAGTTTATTGTTTTTCTTTTGGTGAATGCAGGTCATCCTTGGGAGGATATTTGCAGTCAAGAAATGACTGAGCGCAAAGGGATCGAAACTAGACATGGAGTTTAAGGTAGGACTACCAGATCCTTATACTTTGTATTTTATGCATGAATGTGGGTTGTTGTCGGGATAGTTGTTAAAAGTAGGAGACTTTAGATGGTTAGCTTTTCCTACACTTTAGAACCCTAATGTAATCTGTAGGGGGGTTTTCCCACTATAACAGAGTTGGCGACCATATTGGGGAGCCTCTAGGGTTTTTTGGGGATCTTTTTGGGTGTTTTAATTGGTTTAATTACCTCTTTGAGTTCTATGTAAGTTACCGTGTCTTTAAGGAATTCTGGTTTGCCATACCAGTATTCCCTACCTTGTTCCTTTGAATTTTGTTTTCTTTTTTTTTAAGGAGTTACAGAGGTGTACGCGACTTGCAGAAGGTTTGCCCATGTACATACGCGCCCTACCTTTGGACAACCCGCGTACATACGTAGGTTTATTAAGTGTCAGTAGCATGTCTATGTCAAGAAGTCTTCTATTATGGAGAGGCAACCATCCTCTCCCTTGATTGAATTCTGACTTCTTAGAGGTTTCTTGATTTAGTCCTGGTCTCTGTAGTTATAGACTTTGAGCCTAGGTTTGATGTCGGTTTCTTTATCTTTTAATGATTTCTTGTGTTTTCGTTGAAAGGGTTTTTGTGATGAGTCTGTGAGTCTTTTCTGTCTAATCCTTAGTGGTTCTTTCAGTGACTCCTTGCGATCCATAGGATGCCTTAAGTCAGTTTCTTGGGTTTTGTCTTGTCATTGCTTTCCCTTTTTACTTGCTTTAGAAGAAAAGAAAAGAATTCATTTTCAAGTTTCTTATTTTGGAGCATAAAAAAAAAACGTTTTTAGTTTCTTGTTTGGTTAAGTAGTTAGGTTAGTTTTTTTTTCAGGAAGAAGAGTGCTTTCTTAAGTTCTTTCCTGAATACTTAGGACTTTAAGTAACTTGCAGTCAAGCGGAATTCAATTTTGATTTTTTCTTTTAAAAGATCTTAGAGAGAAAAGTTAGTTAGAAAAGTTGGTTAAAGAGTATTCAATTTGCAAATATTTGTTTGTTGAAAAAGAAGTAATTTTGTTTCCAACATTTGTTCTTCTCTTTCGTCTCTTAACAAAAATCACCAGTTTCATTTCCATTCCTTTCACTTAAGACAGACCACTTAAAATCAACTCTTAATTAAAATTTATTAGACTTTGTGTTTGTAGGGTCCATCAACTAGATTAGGCTAGAGCCTTGATTTAGGTTGGAGAGGAAACTCTTCAAGGATATAAAAAAAACATAGGAGTCTGTGCTAGGGAGTGAAAAAGTCTAGTAGCGTAGAAACTATCCGAGACCCCCCTCTAAAATAGGGGCTAAACACGAGGTCACGTGTAGAAAGGTAGCAGAGATAACCCCACCAAAGTCGGACCAATCGTAGCGAAGCAACGCATATAGAGGATTTATCTTGGGATTACGTTGATCGCATTTGACACAGAGATTTGTGGGTCTTGAATCCGTTTGAGGTCCTCAGTATTCTTTGAGAACACTTTCTTTCGATACCCTCGATAGGTTTCGGGCTTGATAAACTACTCATTGCGGTCCACCTGACTGTCGACTGTACCCACCTGGTAGTTGTTCATGAGTTGGAAACCTAGTTGCCTTTACTTTAGAGACTTACATAGGTGACTACGGGGGTATAGCATGGTACCTAGGGTAGACATCGGGCCATTCTTTGTAGAGTATACCCAGAGGGTGCTTCCGTATTCGATTTTCACTTGCACTGGTAAGTTTCTCTAGTGTTGGCTGGTGTAACTATTCTTCCAACTAGTTGTAGTGGTTTGATTTCTTTATCTATAGGAACGTTTCTAGTGCATGTTTTTGTCTTCAACATTAGAAATCCCTAGTGTGTCATTGATATTCTCCCACAATGGAAGATCAAGAGCTCCGTCGGTTGCGAAGGCTCTAGGGCCTGCCATCGGTTAACTTGGAGCCACCACTGCCACCGCGAAGGCAAATACTAGACCCGCAAGGGTCTTTTGAGGTGACTGGGCCACAAGAAACTGTACCCGAGCCATCTCTGAGAGGAGAACATTCATTTATGAAGGGACCGACTATTTTTGACCTTGGAGCGGAAGCTCTCAGTCCATATAACTCTCTGATCACCGACTTGTCGGCACCACTTCTGATACAACTTGCCCCTCCAAGGGTAACACATCACGAGGATCAGATAATCCTGCAAGCAACGATGGAAGCAAATGTTGCTACTTCATCAGGGATTCCTCATACTCCCTCTATGGCTGCCGCAACTGGGGGCGTTCTGCCTCCTAACTTACCTTTGTAGTTCCGGGCCACTATGGTCTCGACCGCATTTACCTCGAGCAGTGGTCTGATTCTGTCCATGGAGACAATCATGACATCGTTTACATAGAGTGTGATGGGCCCTCCATTTTCATATGGATGCCCAACTTTGACACAAACTCGGTCCTCTCCTATTCCACCCTACAAACTTTGGGTCTAGGGGCAGGGATCTATAATGCTCCTCTGCAAGGGTCCATGGGGGGCACTTCAATCCCCTATAATGCTTTCCCTTATGGTGGGGGTCATATACCTCCGTCATCCCCCTCGCTTGGCGGTGCTTCTCAGCAGCCCGCCTGACCAAACATGAATTACAACTTGTTCGGAGAAGGTAGTCAAGGACCTTCTTCTAGTACCACACCGATGGGTTATTTTTCGTTCTCTTTGTTCATCATGTTTGGTAACAATGCAGTCTCATCAACTGGCATCTCGACTGAGGGAAACCCTGGTTTTGGATCATAAAATCCTGCGTAGGGTACTATTCCTGCACAAGGGACACACACTTCTCAAGGACCTTGGAATCCATGGTAGGGATCATTTCCCTTGTCAGAGATGTTGACCAGGGGTGACCCCTTCCGTGTTCAATGGAACCTCGGGAAAGGCTAAGGACCTATGCATGTCGGATCAATAGGGGAAAACCCTTTCCAGATCCTTTGTAACTCTACGTCAGGAGAAATCCCTTCTCAACCCTAAACATCCTACTACGGGAGTTAGTTGATGACGTCTCAACAAGCGCAACATATGAATGATGGCCTAGGCCATGGTTTTTAACAGAACCCAGGCCAACAACTTAAATTTTCCTGGCAACCTGGTGCCAGCCAAATCCCAGGATCATATCCTCCTGTACATACTCAATAACCTAAACTACCATTTCTGGCAACTTTGCATTTGCTAGACTTGTCAAGATTATTGAACGACTCAATCTGTCACGATCCACGTTGGCCTGCTATGCCAACCAAGTTGCCCTCAGACATTCCAAAGTTTGAAGGCGAGCCTAATGAATATCCAGGTGATCACATGACTAACTTTCACTTATGGTGCTTGTCCAACTCTTTGAGAGACGACTTTGTCTAGTTGCATCTGTTTCAACGCACTCTTATCGGGAGTGCTGCAAAATGGTACATTGAGCTCGACCGCTCAAGATACTCTACTTTTGGAGAATTGACAATGGTTTTCTTAAACCATTTTCAATCACCTATGAGATACGATGTCGGCACAAAATTAATGGCCAAATTTGAGTAGACAAAGGCTGACCATATCTCTGAATACATCCGAGAATGGCAGCACCAGAAGAGTTTGATTAAAGTACTAGTTCCACCAAAATTCATGCTGGAATGGTTCCTTAATTCTTTGGTACCCCAGCTATCCAAGGACATAGCAACATCGGGGGTATTTTTAGAGGAAGAAACGATAATGAGGGCTCAACAACTAAAGTTGATTTACTCTCAGTTTGATTTTCTTTACGAAGTTCTACCAGATGCACCTCGGTCTATTCTTGATAAGACCAAACATAAGTCTAGACCACATGCTGACGACATTGTTGGTTCAGCACAAGCAAAGCCCACTGCTACTCTGTCAAACCAATTGCAACAATTGTCGATACAACAGACACTGACCAACCCAAATCCTAGTTTGGCTGCTCCCCCTGCTCAGACGTCGGATGTACACAACGTGCAATCGAGGAACCCAAAGGCCAACCAACAGGCTTAAGGGAAGAAAAAACAACGAAAGAAGGGTAAGGGGGATAAGAAACCCACCAATAATGCTGGCAGGGGCAACACAGAGAGAAATAAGTTGAAGTATCCGTGAAACCTTTGCGCAAAAGACCACCCGACTCACTTATGCCCTCGAATCGCAGAGGCCCAAAAGTTATTGGCACAACAACAACCTGCGGTGTTAATGAACCCATTTCCTCATGGGAAAAATTTAACTCAAGCCTCTGCGAACACGGATGGGCGAAGTTAGGGACCCCCTTCGTCATCTAGAAATCCCTTGACTTCGAATGTCTATATGTTGAAAGGTGAAGCTCACATAGCTACTAGGGCACATGATTACGAAACTCAAAGTACTTTCGAAAAGGGTAAAGAAGCCGAAAACCCATCTGTTCCTCTCCAGATCGAGAGAACGATGGGTGAAACAATTACAGGCATCTCGAAAGTGGCGTTCAAGAAGGATTCACATAATCCAAACTCGAGGGCCGCCCATAACTACTCTATGGTGGAAGATTTGTCACAAACCCCTTGTGTGATGTCTTCTTTGGAGGTCCTCCAGAGCTGCCCTTCGCAGAGAAAGGATCTGCTAGCTGCCTTAGGATCCACTGAGACATGTAATTTGAGAACTATCATGCTTGATACAACTGACTTGAATCCTCGTCTCCCATACCACGTCGCATTTCAGATAGTAGTGGCTCACCCCATGAAATCTTCTACCCAAAATATTTTCCGTACGGTGGTTGATGAGGATGCCTCGACATACGTGATGTTGTTGGCATGTTGGAAGGCCATTGGCCAACCCGTTCTGTCTCCTTCACCTACTTTTCTTTCAGACCACATGGAATTATTCCTTCTTTCCCCGTGCAGTTAGGAGGGAAGACCGTGTGCGTCAAAGTTGAAGTGGTCGATGTGCCTCTCGAATACAACCTCCTGTTAGGAAGGAGGTGGACAGATGCCATGCATGCAGTGGTTGCCACAGTTTTTCGGCTCTTGTTGTTTCTACATGAGGGTGAAATCGTGACCATTGATCAATTATCCTTCTCCAGACCTGACCCTTCATCGAGGGCATCCACGGTATCGATGATTGATAATCCACATCCCCGCATCGTTAACGTGGGTGTTGGTTTGTGCCCACTTCTCATGGGTACTTTCGATTACCCGCCTCCTTCTGATGATGTCAAAATGATATCGGCTATCCCTGACTAGCCTAAGGCTGAAATCGTTTCAGTGTCGCCGTTCTGCATGACTTACTTTAATGATATGTGGATTCGTCCTTCCCCATCAACCACGATGGAAGGGACAGAGCATCATGGCATGTCCATGCCCTTTTCCACGACAAAATTTGCGTAATCTAGTCCAACAAGCTTCAGCCGACCCCGATCCGACTCCTCCATCGGAGTTAGATCCAGTTCTAGAGCCTGCTTGGGCTCAGGGTTCCCTTTCCACTACCGATTCCTTAGACATGGTATTTCCCTCTGACGAGGCAATTTTAGAGGCATTGACTAGTCCGGACAGACCCTGGGATGATCTCCATCACAAATCATATTTCCTCCTAGAGTTAGGAAGAATAGAGGGAGGAGAATTTGTGTTGAGTATGACTGGAGATAGGTCTTGTCCTATCAATCCTCTGGCTACATACGTAGTTTATGTCGAGGGTAATATGGAAACCATTTCTAAAAAGACACCTATCGGTATCTCCAGAACCCTTTGCATCGTAGAGAATGTCTTCATCGAAGCAGATTGTTCCCTTGAGGAGATTCAAATCTATACAGATTTATTTAAAGAATTGCGCGACGTGTTTTCTTGGTCTTACGAGGAAATGCCAGGCATTGATCCAAGAATCACTGAACATGAAATCAAGACTTATCCTGACGCCAAGCATGTCCGGAAGAAGCTTCATCCATTTAATCCTAGGAAATCAACAACTATTAAGGCTGAAGTAGAGAAACTACTCAAAGTTGGTTTCATCTACCCCGTCCAATTGACTCAATGGGTGTCAAATCCTGTTCCAGTCAACAAAAAGCAGGGAATGATTCGCATATGTACGGACTTCCGTGATTTGAATAAGGCCTATCCAAAGGATAATTTCCCCACCCCATTTATTGACCATATTGTCGATGAATGCATAGGCTACGAGGTCTTTTCTTTCATGGATGGTTTTTATTGATACAATTAGATACCGATTAGACCCGAGGACCAACATAAAACAACTTTTATCTGTCTGTGGGGTACATTTTCTTATTAGAAGATGCCTTTTGGCCTAAAGAATGTTGGAGCCACTTTTCAGCAGGCCATGTGTTTTGATTTCCACTATCTCAAACACCTAGTCGAGGCTTATCTCGATGATTTAGCATCACGATCTCATAAGAGAGATGATCGTCCCACACACCTCTGACTTATCTTTGAGCGATGTTGCTACTATCGGATTCGCTTGAATCCAAACAAGTGAAGTTTCTGCGTGATGTTAGGTCGACTATTAGGTTTCATAGTGTCAACAACAGGGATCATGGTTGATCCTCTAAAGGTTGAGTCGATACTTGAATTTCTTCCCCCGTGCACAGTCCCTCAGCTTCAAAGTTTACAGGGAAAAGCTAATTTTCTTCTGCGTTTTATCACAAAATATGCCGAGATCACAAAAGGGTTTTATGAATTTACTGAAGAAGGGCATTCCTTTCCATTGGGACAAAGCTTCTCAACGCTCTTTCGAAGCATTTAAACACACCCTCACATCTTCCCCTCTGCTTCGGCCACCCAACTATAATAAATATTTCTTATTGTATTTGGCCACTGTAGAGTCGACCATCAGTATGGTATTGGCTTAGGAGGATGATTTTCTTGAAGAACATGTCATTTATTACCTGAGTCGAGGCCTGGTTGGACTAGAAATCAACTACTCTCATGTTGAGAAGCTTGCATTGGCAACAATACATGCTGTCCAACGGTTCCTTCGTTATATCCTGTTTCGCAAAACCACCATCATTGTCGTCGTAAATCCATTTCAATACGTGTTGATGCGATGTGTAATTATCATAAAGATCAGTATATTGATAGTTATCCTCTAGGAGTTTGACTCGGATTTTGTTTCTGCGAAATCTAAAAAGTCATTGGTCTTTGCAGAACTCATCTCGAAACTTTCGATCGAATTAGGTGATGTCATGTCCAAAGAATCATTGATTAAAGGAGATCTTTTTATGATTTCATCTTTGGACCCCTGGTATGGAGATATACTAGTCTATTTCCAGACTTTGAAGTGCCCCACATCTGCTTCTCGCAATGAACGTCGACGTATATGCCATCAGGCTAAGAACTATCTCATTCTCGAAGACATTTTGTATCATTGAGGTGTAGATTGCATCCTTTTTGGATGTCTCATTCATGAAGAAGCAGAACTTGTGCTTAACGATTGCCAAACTAGAGCATGTGGTGGCCATTTGTCTGGGTTGGGAACAACCCAAAATATTCTACGAGCCAGTTACTATTGGCCGACGTTAATCAAAGATTGCATTGAATCGGTCAAGAAGTGCCACCCATGTCAGATATTCTCACGTAGGATGAGGGCACATCTTGCTCCTATGTTTCCTGTCATCACAGTTGGCCCCTTCATCAAGTGGGGGATTGATTATACTACATGCCACCCCCCTTCAGCCAGGGGGAACCGCTATATCATCGTAGCAATAGACTACTTTACTAAGTGGGTCGAGGCTATGCCAATGTTCAAGGATGATGGAGAGACATCAACTCTCTTCTTGTTTAATCAGATAATAGCAAGGTTTGGTGTCCTGAAGGAGATTGTCACTGACCATGGTAGTCACTTTCAGAACTAAATGATGTTTGAATTAACATCAAAGCTTGGGTTGAGGCAAGAACACTCATTACCTTATTACCCACAAGAGAATGGTCAGGTGGAGGCTGTGAATAAATCTCTCAAGACCATTCTGCAGTGAACGATCAACTCGGCCAAGTCAAATTTTCATTTGATGTTATACTCGACATTATGGGCCTACTGGATGTCTATGAAGAATGCCACTGGTTTTTCACCTTTCCAACTCATTTATGGGCTAGAAGCAGTCTTGCCAATAGAATGCCAGATCCCATCTCTTAAATTGGTAGTACAGTTATTTCCAGACACTTCACCGCTTGATGAACACTTATTATATCTTGAGTAGCTCAATGATAAATGACGTGATGCAACCTTGGCTAATGAGGCTCACAAGTAAAGAGTCAAGTGTAAGTATGATCGATCCGTTCGTCCTCAGATTTTCTCCAAAAGCGAATTTGTCCTAGTCTATGACCAAGATAAGGATCCCCTGGGGGTAGTCAAGTTTAAACCCATGTGGTTCAGACCATTCATCGTGAAGGAAGTATTAAAGAAGGGTGCTTATCATGTGGTTGATTTTGAAGGGAACACTTTAGCGGAGCCTAGAAATCGACTCTACCTCAAGAAGTATTACTCGTAGGTGGGTCGCCTTGGGTGACTTCTTCTACATATGTATATTTCTTATAAATTTTTAGTTTTTTTCTTTTTGGTCTTATGGACGTGTCATTTTGATGTCATCTTTTTCACTGTGGCATATGTCAAGTGAATCAGATGTGTTCATTGGATTTGCGGATGGTGCTAGCCGACACACTTGGAGGCTTGCTTCCGCAGCTTGGGTAATCTTCACACCTCAAGGCCAGGTCTTATCTTCTGGAGGTATCTGTTTAGGTGATGCCACAAACAATGTGGCCGAATATAGTGTAGTAATAGAGGTTCTTCGTGATGCCTTGTCGCATGGTATCTCTTACCTCCTAGTCTACTTAGATGCACAATTGGTGGTGTCCTAGTTAAATGGGGTTTACTGCGTTTACGATCCTACTCTACATCGACGATTCCTTAGGGTACGTCTCCTAGAATGTCGCTTTGATTACATTACGTATATCCATGTTCCTAGGAGACTAAATCAGATGACAGATACTCTAGCTAATCAAATATTAGATTGGCATATTGCACACACATAAAGAAAAGAACACACATACACATGTAAATACATTTGTAAATAAATTTAACCCATGAGACAAAAATATGTAAATATATATATATTGAAATTATCAGAGTACATAGGTGGGCGCAAGCGCCTAAAAAAATAACAAGTCTGTTATATAACACAGGGATTATGTCCTCAAAAATTTACAAAAAGTGCCCTTAGCATGTAAATGGTCCACCCTAATCTAAGCACGAGGCCTATTGGCCCTGCCATAGTGGACTACAATGTTTTCCAAACCCAGAAATAGCTGGACCCAGGTCCATGGCACCCCAACAACATGAGGCTGCATAGATGGAAGGAGATCCTCGATCTCGGCCATAGGCACAGTACGGGTAAGTGCTGTCAGGTTTCGCTCCACTCGTCTCAAAAATCTCTCAGCCTCTCCGGCTAGAGGTACCCCCGATGTTGCTGCTGGTTCGATGAACGCTGCTGCTGCTGCCTCTGGACATGGACAACGCCTGCTCTACACAAAATCAGCTCGATGCACTGGTCCCACATATGTACATAAAAAATACATAGTTGTCAGGTGCTCTGGTACAAATAAAAAATGATATATATAAAAAAGAAATGAAAAATTAAAAAACTTAAAAAAATAAAAACGTACCTAATTCTCCTCGCTCCGCTCTGGGAGGTATGGGCATGTCAGGATCTATGAAAAAGTTGATCCCAACATAGGGGTAGTCCTCTACAGTCGGAATCTTCCGAGACCACCAGTAAAAAAAAGTATCATCGAAGGCCTCGATGGTCCTCCCTCCCCCCTGTTGGGAAGGAGGCCACGTGCCCCCGTATTTGTTAGGACCCAAATTTGATCAATTTTTATGCCTTATATCTTTTCATATGATCTTTATAACAGTCTTATACCCCTCATTTTATATAACTTTGGTTTAAACATTGACTTAAATCGATATCTAAAAGACCCAAAACTTGTCTTTAATAGTTCTCTTGTTTTTAGTTAAGTTTTGAGAGTTTTTAATGCACAATCTCACTTATAATATTATATTATGGATTCCTGTACTAATGTTGATGTTCCAGCACCAGGATGAATGTTTCAAGGATGATCCCTCCATGAGAATCTTCATAAACAACCAACACATGCTCTATTTCAGTTATAAATAAATGACAACTTGTCTTGATGACACTTCGTGTCATGAGACTAAGGTAGTTAAAAAGGCATCACAATATTCTCTCCTACATTGGTGCAATGGTTATACTAGCTCTGTGATGTTGAGCACATCATTTCTCTCTTGTATTAATGCAAAATACATATTCAATTCCTTATGTAACTGTTACATTAATTATGTTATCTATTTTGGGATATGGGAAGATACTAGAAAGCTAGTATGTAGGGGGGCTCGAAATTGTATATAAGGGAGGATCGAAATGAGATATAGATGTAGATATGATGGGGGAATAGCTGATAGATAGAACATAGAATAGAAGAATGTAATCATTTGTTTGTAGATGGAATAGAACAAGAACACATTTCTTATTTTTGTCTTCTGTCTTTGATTAATTCTGAAGCTTGTCTATGAGAATGGATTGATAATTGATTATCGATGCAACTTGGATAGGAAGGCCCCCCTGCCCAGGTTTGCAGTGCATCTTCAGTCATAATAGAAGGATTGTTGTAGATTATTTTTCTTAGAAACTTTGATTAATTTCTAGAAATTTAATTTCAGTCCTGTTCATGATTTGGGGACTTTTCATTTTCTTACAACAGTTAAGGAGTAATAAGGTTATAGTTAGCAGCTCGAGTGGTTTCAATTCAGTTTTCATTTATCAGCAGAATGTGTTACACATTGGTTCAGTTTATTAGGGATAAGATGTTGAAGTTTTGAAGTTATAAGGATTAGTTGCTGGTTTAAGTTCACATTTGGATAATCATTTGATTTTAAGAGAATACTTGGTTTAATCGCATAATCTCAGATTAAGTGATTTGGTGAAATCTGAAAGTAATGATCTAGGATATCAAGTTGAGTTAAGATCCTTATCCTAAGAAATCGATGGAATTAGTTACAGTCATGATTGTAATTATGAATTCATAATTCTCAAATATTCTCTAATGATAGCTCAAAGTTGGATTTAATGAATAAATGATTAAGGAAGGAGTATTGTGGATCATTTTCCTTTTAGGAAACCAAAGATCAGATTTATAGTTGTAGCAAGGTTATTTCAAGTAGACTACTTCAAGTGGATTGTTTCCGAGAATTTCATTAGTAGGAGCATTTTCATTATGAATTAGATAGAGGTGTGAAGATTTGAGATTTCTATGAGCAAGATAAGTTTGAATCCATTCCTGTACATATTCTACTGGTTCCTCAAAGTCTACCTTCCCGGGTTGACAATTAAGTGTTGGAACATATGGTATATATCTAGCTCAACAGTATTGTCTCTCGGGGACTAAGACTGGGTACCCTCTTGAAGAATAAAGAGAAAAGAACAGTCCCAAACCCGAAGTTCTTGTTGTTCCTCCCACAACACTCTGTGAATTGTCTCTTCATGCACTCTAGTATGGTTGTACTCCAATCGAACACTCGTGCATTTAAGCACTATACTGCGCAATGCATATGTGCCCGGGAGGCCTGATGTAAAGTCGCAGATCCAGTGATCCACCCAATAAGTAAAACTATCACTTTCAGTGATAGGTTGGTGATTTTATGGATCAGTACCTGGTGTTAGCATCGGAAGTCACTCCTAGATTGCAGCAGGAGAAGAGCCCGAAGCCCATTAGTTTTATGTCACGATTTAATTAAATGGGGGGTGGTTGAATGGAAAGAGACCCAGGAAAGCAGCTTTGACTCAGGATGACCAGTTCTGGTATGTAGAAAACAAGGGAGGTCTTGATCCAATTTCCGTCAGTAAGTTGATTAAAGGGTGATAGATGGAAGACTTTGTGAGAAGGGTGAGCAAGAGTGCCTTGGGAATCAGGCCTTTGGCAGCTTGGGGAGGAAAAACTCAGAAGCCAAGATCCTCTTGGTCCAGAGTTTCAAGGAGCTGAAGGGTGACTCGACTGGATCCTCCAATTCCAAGCCATTACAACGCTGAGAAAACACAAGAACTGATGAGAAACGATGCGACTGTTGCAGTGATCCAACCTACATCATCCTACAACATCGCAACTCGACTGGATCCTCCAATTCCGAGCTGTTCTAACACAGAGTAAACAAAGAGATGGAAAGAAGGATGACATCCATAAAGTAAGAAGTCTCAAATGCCAATGCATAACCAGAGTGACCAACGCTTCATAAAAAATTTACAATCGGGAGCCTAGCTCAACCATCCATCCTTACCAAAATGGTGAAAACGCCTACATATACTCAAAACAGCCACAACAGAAAAAAAAAACCAAGACGCTGCATTAAAAGCATTGCGTCTGCATGTCTTTTGACAGTCTGCGCATGCAGACTCTGGCTGATCGTGCACCTATGATAGACGCTATCAGATTTCAGACTGTCCTGCTACAGATGAATCGACCAGCTTTAGTCCTTTGCTGGACTTTATTTTTATGGCAGAGATGATGCTCAACCACCAGCAACAACCACAATAACTGCTTTCTTGGGATTGGGGATGACCTCGGTCAACTCTACCTTCTGGGACATGGAGGTCTCCTAATGGTGCCACCTGGATAAGTCGAACGGTCCTTCTTTGGATGCTGCTCCATTGGACTACTGCGAGGGGACCCCTATGGCGGATGTGGACGAGGGTGTGACGGAGGTTGAAGGTGTGAACACTGTGGAGGTGATGGAGAGGAAACGGGGGCTGTGACATCATCTGAGGGGTGCCACGTGGTCTGAATAGGACAGAGGAGGAAGGAGCATGGAGTGCGGGAGTACAGGTGGAGGTGACTGGGAGTGAGGGGGACACATGGCAGGAGACGAGAGGATGACGAGCCGAGGAGGTGCCATGTGGATGGACATGACATAACACATGGGCTCTGAGGTGAGAGAGCGGTACAGGAGGTGACACGATAGGTAGGGGGGGCCCCATGCTAATTGACACATCATTCCGGACCCCCCCCCTTCACTAAAGGTAGACTGGCAAGAGGGTCCGGAATGGCTTGATAGCCGTTGATTTGGGCACCTTGATCTGGACCGTTGGAGAGGTGCGCATCCAATTTCGGACCCCCCCCTTATTAAAGGCAGAAAGGAAAGGGGGGTCCGAAATCTCCTGAGAGCCGTAGATTTAGGCGCTTTGATCTAGGCTGTTGGAGAGGTGTGCGTCCAATTCCGGACCCCCCCCCCCATTAAAGGCAGAAAGATGTAGGGGGCCCGGGATTAGATCTCGTTCGTAGATCTGGGTGCACGAATCATGACCGCCCAGATCCATGCCCTTTTTAAGCCAAATGTGCCCGAGCTTTGTCAACGGATGAACGAATGAGATAACCTCGGTGCTGACACTATGAAAATCCTGAAGGGCCCCACTCATGGCTAAGATCTTGCAGCACCTGCTCTCTTGATCAATGGTCCTCATCCTTTCAGGATTTCTTGCATCGGGAGTTCACGATGCGCTTCTTCCTTGAATTCCCGATCGACTAAACTATGAAAGCACGGATGTGTGCCGCGTGTCCTTCAAATGAACGGTCGAGATAGCATTTGCTATTTAAAAGGGGGCTATCTTCATTCTCAGGCTCGGTTGATGTGACCTGGCGCTAGGACCGTGGGCTCATCTCCAAAGGTGCCTTCGACATTTTCCCAATCGACAATTTCAGCTGCAGTGAATGGGAGGTCCCTTATCTCCCGAAATGTCGATCCCCAAAATGTCGATTAGCTGCCACCTGCCCCAACTGGATCGGACGACCCATATTTGTCTCAAACATGGACGCTATCCCTTACGTTAAATCTTGAGCAACTTGGTAGCCTCGAAATCCCGATGACCATCGATCTGCTCTATAGACGGATCTCGACCGCCGACAACAAAACTTCGCCCGCTCGCTTGACTTGTAGCCTGAAATGAGATTTTTCTGTGCTGCGCTTGGACGCTTCTCATGCAACCTGCAGACTTGTGTACTCTGGTGCCCAAGACAAAAATTGTTGTTAACATTAGGCCCCACGGGGGATAGAGTCATCCTTGTGATGCTCTAGGGACTCATTTCACAACTTCAGTGCCTTGCTGTTGGGTTATGGAGTCAAGCTCAAAATATCCTGCTACTGAAAATACAGGCCGAAAAGTAAAGCAAAGCAAAATAAAATACATGCTCGAAAGAGCTTATTTATGTACAATCCTAATGCTAGTAAAATATTTCACATGGGGTTAGGTGAAAGAAGACTTCCACGATAGCCATTCAAGCAGCTTCCTGGATAGAAGCTCCTTCCTTCTGTCAGTGATCACAAATAGCTGATGTAACCGTGACAACAGAACGGTTACAGTCTTCAACTTCTCCTTACAGGATGAAGTTGATATGAAATAGGGCAGCTCCAAGGCATAGAGGACATGCCACTCCATGTATTCACTGACAGGGTCATAGAATGGGTGGCCAATTCTAGAAAATTGGTGACATGCAACATCCTCTGCTACACAGTTGTTCACATGTGGCTGAATATCACTGACAAGCACATGTGAGTGGACAACTGTCGTAGGCTCACTGATCTCAGGCAGTGGCTGCTCCCTAACTAGCTCTGGACAAAAGGCAGACTGCTCCTCTGGTTCTTCTCCTTGGCTCTCCCCAGGGTCAGATTCATAATCGTCATAAACAGGACCTGTGGGAAAACTCTGCTCTTGGAAGTCCTGCGTTTCCAGCTCATAACTTGATTCATAACTATCATAAAAAGGCTGGCCTTTCTGATCAGCAAAAGGTGATGTGGGGTTCTAATGCTCCTCTTCTAGATAATCATCAAATTCGAGGGGGAACAGAGCTTCTCCAACTTGCAGAAATGGAACTATCCCTCGCTCCTCCGCTTTGACCCCGAACGTAAACACATCGTGGGAAATCTCGTGAAGGAAAAGAGAAAAATCTTATTCCACAACTACCTCTTTTCCATTTTGATCTGAGACATCAGGCTCATCGGGGGCAGATGTTAACGCATCTATGAAATCTTCAATAATCTCTTCGAAAGATCCGCCTAGAACATCTGCCTTGGAGACTGGAAAATCCTCCGCACAGTCTTCAAATTTCAACCTTTCTAATTGAGCAGAGAGATACTTCACCTGCTCCATCAGCTCGCTCAGGGTGTCTTCTTCCTCCCTGGGATCTTCATCAGCTTCATGACCCTCCTCTGATGCAGACAAATGTGGAGGAGAAAGGAATGATTTCTGATCCAGGTCGTCAGGATCATCCTCACAACCTATGTTAGAAACATCTTTATCTTGTATATAGTTGTGGTATCCCTCACAACAGTTATGACAAATTAACTCAGAGGGATACAAATTCTGACAATAGGTGGTGAAAGTTGCATGGAATTCACTGAGTGAAGAAATGCTAGCAGGGGGTAAAGAATGATACCATCTACGTGCACCTCCTGCTAGCGAGAACATGAACATCTTCAATAATACATCCTCATGATGTATCTCCCACTGGTGCATGAGTTCATGAAACTCACTGAGATGCCGAGCAGGGTTGTCCTCTTCACATTTTCCAAATATGGGAAAATAATCACCCCATTCATTCGGAGAAGGGACAACATTAGGAAAACCAAGAATAACAGAAAAATCAAAAGGCACAAACCTGCGAGCTAGGATCTTCTCCATCTGAACCAGTGGAGTTGCCAATCGATCCTCGAATCATGGAGTCGCCAGGTGAAATATGCGCAGCTTCGAATGTGACTGGTATTTGTTCACCATCAAAGGCTAGATCCTAACGATGGGTCCTTACCCCAGGAAACTTCTCAAGCTGAGAAAGTAGATGTTGAAACCTTCTCGAGAGAGCTCCTCTGGGTTAGCTTTCAAGTGTGCTAATAGTAGCCATAGTTGAAACAATGATGTGGAAACCTTGGAGTCGCCACGGTGGAGTTGCCACGTGCACAGTAGAAATATTTAAGGGCTCTGATGTCTGATGCACCTTCAGAATCGGAGGCTCAATGTCGTTCTGCCCAGGGAAAATATTCAACTTCGTCCCCGACAACGACGCCATAAATGTTAGTATCGGAAGTCACTCCTGGATTGCAGCAGGAGCAGAGCCCGACGCCCATCAGTTTTATGTCACAATTTAATTAAATGGGGGGTGGTTGAATGGAAAGAGACCCAGGAAAGCAGCTTCGACTCAGGATGACCAGGTCTGGTATGTAGAAAACAAGGGAGGTCTTGATCCAATTTCCGTCAGTAAGTTGATTAAAGGGTGATAGATGGAAGACTTTGTGAGAAGGATGAGCAAGACTGCCTTGGGCATCAGGCCTTTGGTAGCTTGGGGAGGAAAAAATCAGAAGCCAAGATCCTCTTGGTCCAGAGTTTCAAGGAGTTGAAGGGTGACTCGACTGGATCCTCCAATTCCAAGCCATTACAACACTGAGAAAACACAAGAACTGATTAGAAACGCTGCGACTGTTGCAGTGATCCAACCTACATCATACTACAACATCGCAACTCGACTGGATCCTCCAATTCCTAGCTGTTCTAATACAGAGTAAACAAAGAGATGGAAAGAAGGATGACATCCATAAAGTAAGAAGTCTCAAATGCCAATACATAACCAGAGTGACCAGTGCTTCATCAAAACTTTACAATCAGGAGCCTAGCTCAACCATCCATCCTTACCAAAATGGCGAAAATGCCTACATATACTCAAAACAACCACAACAGCAAAAAAAAAAAACAAGACACTGCATTAAAAACATTGCATCTGCATGTCTTCTGACAGTCTGTGCATTCAGACTCTGGCCAATCGTGCACCTATGATAGACGCTATCAGATTTCGGATTGTCTTGCTGCAGACGAATCGACCAGCTTTAGTCCTTTGCTGGACTTTCTTTTTATGGCAGAGATGATGCTCAACCACTAGCGACAACCACAATAACTGCTTTCTTGGGATTGGGGATGACCTCGGTCAACTCTGCCTTCTAGGACGTGGAGGTCACCTAATGGTGCCACCTGGATCAGCTGAACAATCCTTCTTTGGATGCTTCTCCACTGGACTGCTACGAGGGGACCCCTATGGTGGATGTGGATGAGGGTGTGATGGGGGTTGAAGGCATGAACACTATGGAGGTGATGGAGAGGAAACAGGAGCTGTGACATCATCTGAGGGGTTCCACACGGTCTGAATAGGACAGAGGAGGAAGGAGCATGGAGTGCGAGAGTACAGGTGGAGGTGACTAGGAGTGAGGGGGACACATGGCAGGAGACGAGAGGACGACGAGCCAAGGAGGTGCCATGTGGATGGACATGATGGAACACATGGGCTCTTGGGTGTGAGAGCAATACAGGAGGTGACACGATAAGCAGGGGGGGCCCCACGCTAATTGACACATCATTCTGGACCCCCCCCCCCTTCGCTAAAGGCAGACTGGCAAGAGGGTGTGTAATGGCTTGATATCCGTTGATTTGGGCACCTTGATCTGGACCATTGGAGAGGTGCGTGTCCAATTCCGGACCCCCCCCGATTAAAGGAAGAAATGCAAGGGGGGTCCGGAATCGCCTGAGAGCCGTAGATTTAGGCACTTTGATCTAGGTCGTTGGAGAGGTGCGCATCCAATTCCGGACCCCCCCCATTAAAGGCAGAAAGATGGAGGGGGCCCAGAATTAGATCTCGTCCGTAGATCTGGGTGTGCGAATCATGACCACCCAGATCCATGCCCTTTTTAAACCAAATGTGCCCGAGCTGTGTCAACAGATGAACGACTGAGATAACCTCGGTGATGACACTATGAAAATCCTGAAGGGCCCCACTCGTGGCTAAGATCTTGCGCCGCGTGTTCTCCTGATCAATGGTCTTTATCCTTTCTAGATTTCTCGCACCGGGAGGTCACGAGGCGCTTATTCCTTGAATTCCCGATCAACTAACTATGAAAGCACGGATGTGCGCCGCATGTCCTTCAGATGAACAGTCGAGATAGCATTTTCTATTTAAAAGGGGGATATCTTCATTCTCAGGCTCACTTGATGTGACCTGGCACTATGACCGTGGGCTCAGCTCCAAAGGTACCTTCAGAATTTTTCCAATCGGTAATTTCAGCTGCAGTGAATGGGAGGTCCCTTATCTCTCGAAATGTCGATCCCCGAAATTCCGATTAGCTGTCACCTACCCCAACTGGATCGGACGACCTAGATTTGTCTCGAACATGGGTGCTATCCCTTACGTTAAATCTTGAGCAACTTGGTAGCCCCGAAATCCCGATGACCGTCGATCTTCTCTATAGACGGATCTCGACCGTCGAAAAAAAAACTTCGCCCGCTCGCTTGACTTGTAGCCTGAAATGAGATTTTTCCGCGCTGCGCTTGGGCGCTTCTCGTGCAACCTGCAGACTTGGGTACTCTGGTGCCCAAGACAAAAACTGTTGTTAATACATGGGACCCACTTTATCTGTTCCAACCTCACAGTGTTGCCTGATCAATTCGGCAATATTGTGTGGCCCAGGAAGAAAAGAACGAAGGTTGACTGGTTCACCTCTCCTTGAGAGGCCAGTCTGGAAGTAAATGTCCTCAGTCATTGGAGTCAACGACTTCCCCTTGAGCATAAAAGCCTCTGCATCTAGGTGCCAGTAATCCACCAAGGCATTCAACAGCCTGGGTTGTGCCCGCATGAGTGGACATCGAAAGAATTTCCACAACCCACATTATTTTAATGCGGTGACAACAACAGGGTCGTCCTCAACCATTGTATAAATGTCCTCATGCTCTCTCTCTCTCCAATGGACATAAATTCTACAAAATGACAAGTTCAAAGGAGAGTCAAATGATGCATTTTAAATTTTTTCATATGTTTGAGGATGTACGCGGGCTGTATTGGGGACAGTCACGTATGTACATGGGAATACTATTCTCTACCCACGTGCATATGCGCGTTTTTCTTGGACAACCTGCATACACACAGGGCCGACCTTTTTAAGGGTGTGCACCCCTCCAAAAAACAAAAAGAAATGCAAAAATGAAGATTGGAAATACAGGAGGGACTAGTTTGTACTTACTTGGTCCAAGCGGAAGTTTGTTTCGTCCACTGAAGCTCCCATAATCGACTTCTTTCACAAAGGGGTGTTTTTGGATTTTTGTTCAATTATCAATTTGTAATGGTGATAATGAGCTGCCGACTTCTATTTATAGACTTTTTTGGCCCTTTTTGTCATTTTTTGACCCCCGTTGTCATTTTTTCTGGCTTGAAAATCATGTAACGTGGTTCTTGAGTTTCTCATTGGATGTTATGATACACTTTACTTTTGGTTTGACGAAATTTTTGGGAGTTAGGGCACTTTTAAGGTCCTTTGGTGAAAAGTCATTTCCCCAACTTTGTGCATTTAAGTTAGGATTCCACCTCCACTTGTTGCACCTCATTGTCTTTTTTTCTTTACCATAGGATCAACCCCACTGAATTGTGACACATAAATGTCATTGCTTCTCTAGAAGTGTTGTAATTTAGTGGTAGAGCCTACTCTCACATGGATGCCCTAGGTAGAGCCTGGTTGCATTTTGGTGTCCATGCCATCGCTAATGACTATAGGCTCGGGAGTCCTTTTAGTCTTGTCTTAATTACGAGTTTGAGCCTTCACATGTATGATATATTATCACTCTTGGCCTCACCCTCGGGACTCCCAAGAAACAAACGAGTCTTCTTTTAATCCCTTTTTAGACCCTCTAAACATGAAAAGATTGTCAAGCGATCTTGTTTCCCTTCACACTCGCCAAACTAAAATTTGAAGGCATGTCTATCCGATAGTAGTTTACCCCTTTTTCAGTCCAGATGGTCAATTGTACGAACAAAGGTATACTCTAGGAACTTCGGTTCTCTAGAAGAGTATTCTCAGGTATAAGTTTAACCCTTCTTCGGGCTTGAGGGACTAATTTACAAAAAAGGAACCCCCACGGAGTCCATAGTTAATCTCTTTTCAGACTCCCTAAAAGTGAAAAGATCGTCGAGTGAGCTTGTTTCTTCACACTCGTTAAACTGGTCCAGAATAACATCCATTACAGAGTCCATAGTTAAGCTCTTTTCAGACTCCTTAAAATTGAAAAGATCGTCGAGTGACCTTGTTCTTTCACACTCGTTAATTGGTTCAGAAAAAAATCTACTGGGATGAGTTTACCCCTTTTTCTGGCTTGTAGATTGAGGAGGAAAAATGTACACCTCGGTAGATTTGTCTCGCCGGGATATTTCTCCTCAGTAAATGTCACCTTTTTCGGGATAAGGAGACTAAATCTAGAAAAAGGCAGTGATTCCATAGTTAAGCTGTTAGCAAAGTCATTAAAATTGAAATATTGTCGAGTGATCTTGTCTGTGTCACACTCGTTAAAATGGTTTTGAATAGACGTATTTTTTGGTGCTAATTTATCCCTTTTTCGAGCCGACTAGACTATCCTCGAAAAGGGTACCCCAGTGGAGTCTTCTTTTGCGCTTTTTCAGACTCTCTAAAAATGAAAAACCACCGAGATTACCTTCTCCGAGATCGTTTAAAATTACATTGAAGGGCGTTATCATTGTGTCCTATCAATCACATTTGCATTCCTGTGTCTTTGGCCTAATGCCGGCTCCATGTTTCTCTCAACTGAACCTATGAAGCATGCCTTATACACAAGCCTTGTAGCACTTTGCCTTTGCATCTTGACACCTTGACCCATGGAGGAATTTTCCAGAGTGTCCTTTCCCTGCACATGTCTCCTTTCTCTGAGAATTAGTGTGTTCCTTGCACTTGGAACTAGTATTCTTGCGACACTCGTTCCTCCTTTGTAACATAGCATTCTTTTATTCTTTTTCAAGCTTTGAAAATATTGAAAAAGACAAGAAAATAAAATATACCCCAAAAAGAGGAAGGGAAAAGTATTTTCTTTTTATGGCAGCACAATGAGTCACCCTTGGACAAAGCACATCCTTCTGTTTTTTCTTCAATCTTTGGGATTTAATATGACCTTAGGAATCTATTCTCGTAACATAGAGTTGTGTCCTCCTCCATTTGGTTATTCTTCCAAACATATGGAGAGTTTGCGTTGCCTCCTGCATCGTGAAATTATGTCCATATCATGCTGCATGAGTGTGATCATCAGACGTGCTATTGTCTAAGGGAATTTTTACCCAACCTCAGTCGACCTCTCTGCAGTTTGTCTCTTGACCTCATGCCCGACCTTCTTTACAGTTAAATCAAGTCCTTGTTCAAAATAAATGAAGTTCTCTGCCTAATCATCGAGATTCTCTTGTCTGTTCCCCAACGAGTCGTCGAAGACCTCTGGGTAGTGAATTTTTACACTCACATTTCACTCCTACCCAAGTTTTAAAGATCTTGAATTTGTTGCTCGAGCTCTAAAGACCTCATCTCCAGCCATCATGCGTCGTTGGCTTCTTGAAGATGGATACTATACATGTATATATTTTATTTTTAGATGTAGATCCGCTGTGTATTGCTCGCAGCTACACTTTATATAGTTATATGACATGGATCTGCAATGTATTTGATTGGCAACCATGATTTATTTCATCCCGAGCACGGGTATGCCCACCTCGGTGAGACAATTGTTATTTTGCAGATGGCACCTCCTGAACTCTGGTCCCGGGCTCACTCACTTCTTATGTTGGTAAATATTTTTAATTTGTTTTGGCCATTCAGATTCTCTTCTGACCTCACACATTAGGGGGAATCTATTATAACCCTTATTTTCACTAGACATGCATACCCAACAACATGCCATCTTACTTACTATTTTTTCCAAGCCAATACTGAACATCTCTTCTTAAAAACCAAAATTTTGAAGATGTACACACCCTGCATCACTACTTCCCTCATATGTACGCTAGTTGCATCACTACTGCCCACATACGTACACTAGTTGCACCATTATAGCCCGTGTATACTCACAAAAGTTGCAAAAAATAAAACGCTGCAAGGGATTCGTTGAGATTACGGGCTATTGGGTGGTTTCCTAACCAATTGACTTCCTATAGCCCATCACCCAACCGAATAACCATATTTTTGGAATATAAAAAGAGGTGTTGGGGTCTCATTCCAAGGAGAAACATAGCAATAGTGAAACTCTGCCCATTTTGCTTTCCCCACTTGCCCCAAGAATTTACAGCCACATTGTGAGTTTTGAGCCATAATTCCTTATTCTTGCCCCCTTTTTCCTCTTCCATAAGCCTATTCCCATTCTCTAGAGAGAAGTATGAGAGAAGAAGGATATGCAGAATCAGTTGGAGCTTGGTGAAGAGGAGCCCATGACCGGGTTCAAGGAGCAGTCGTCGATCTCGTTTTGTAAGTGACTTTGTGAGATTAATATAAAGAAGTACTTTTGTCATCCCACCATATGATATGTTTAATATTTATGTTTGATTTACATTTTGTTATGACATATAACCCACTTATTCATATAGAATACATGTTCGTAGTTCCTTGTTTGTCTTTTGGTGAATGCAGGTCAGCCTTGGGAGGATATTTGCAGTCGAGAAACGACCGGGTGCAAAGGGATCGACACCAGACATGGAGTTTAAGGTAGGACTATTGGATCCCTATACTTTGTATTTTATGCATGAATGTGGGGTGTTGTCGGGATAGTTTTTAAAAGTAGGAGACTTTAGATGGTTATCTCTGCTTGCACTTTAGAACCCTAGTGTAGTCTGTAGGGGGGTTTTCCCACTATAGCAAAGAATCCCAATGAATCCTATACCACCTTGGAAGGGATATTTGGAAAACAAGATGAGATGAGGGGACACATGCTAGAGGTGGAGCTACTCATATTGGATCCAAAAATATTCAACAATATCCAAGATTTCTTTACAAAATTCAAGGATTTACTGTCGCAACTCAAATCTTGCGGGGTTGATAAAATCGAAGGAGCAGAAACAAATGGTTCTCACCATTCTCTCCAAACTTGGTCCTGAATTCTCTTTGTTTGTATCAACATTATATTATGTCATATTCGCCTCCGGAGCCACCTGGAAGATGCCTTCTCTTGAATACTTTATTGAATCCCTGACACAAGAGAAAACCAAGCTCATCAACATGGGAAAAATCAAAGGCCCAAAGGTGCATGCACTTACTGTGCAATATGGAAGCCATGAATATCATAAATCTAAATATAAGGACAAAAGGAAATCTCATGCACATCCGAAGAAGGAAGGGTACACAAAAACCTTCACCTATGCCTCCGAATGCAAAGGGGGAAAGGGAAGAAAAGGGGAGAAATGCACATACTGTCAAAAATGATTCCATCCACAATCTGCATGGATGAAAAATAAAATATATCTAATGTCTCAAATAATTCATCAAAACAACCTTGGATATCGCATCCCTGAGGGTGCCAAGAAGAAGAATCCAGAAGATCTGAATCCCAAGAAAGGCAATTCTAGCCATGCCTTGATTTCCATCAACTCTTATTCCGATGCTTGGATCGTAGATTCAGGAGCATCATATCACATGGATGCATCAAAAGAAGTATATTATTCATTGGATGCATGCAAAGGTCCTCCTATTATGATGGGGGACAACTCTTCTATCGAAGTCGCTGGTAAAGGAATGATTGAACTCACCAACGGAAGCTTCGAGAATGTGCTGCACGTTCCCAAATTTTCCATCAAACTTCTCTCCATGTATCAGATGAAGAATTCCGGCACTAGAAATAAATTCATATTCACACTAAATTTCATGGACATATACAACATGCAAACCAACTCCAGGGTTGCTACCGGTGAGGTAAATCATCAGTCTAGATTGTATACATTTTCTGAATTCATTGAACCTAATTCTGCTTTACTAATTACTCATGCTGATAAAAGTAGTATGATATGGAATGAAAGGTTTGGAAATTCAAATTTCATATACATGTAACAACTTAGAAAGAAAATATTGGTTGATGGTCTACCATATATCCATTTCTCCAAGGGAGTGTGTGAGGGATGTGTTCTCAGAAAACACCCTCAAGAGAAATTCGACAAAGGAAAATCTCAGAGAGCTTCCACAGGTTTAGATATGATCCACAATGACCTCATGGGTCCTCTTCCGCATCCATCGATCAACAAAGCGAGGTTTTTTCTCATTTTTGTTGATGATTTCTCACATTTTACATGGATCTACTTTCTCAGGAAAAAATATGAGGTCCTTCAACACCTCAAATATTTCAAAGTCCTGGTTGAGACATAGTCCAAAAACAAGATCAAATTCCTCCGAAATGATAATGAGGGAGAGTATGTCAATGATGAGATGCATGATATTTTCCATGAGGCAGGGATTCAGTTGCAGCATATAGTTCCCTATACTTCGCAACAAAATAGAGTTGTTGAGCAGAAAAACATATCTCTAAAGGAGATGAAATCTTGCATGCCGCGTGAAAAGTCACTACCACAGAGACTATGGTCCAAAGCACTTAATTGTGCAAAATACATCTAGAACAGATCTCCCCATATATCTGTCAAGGATAAGACCCCTCAAACCAGAAATGAATCACTTTCGCATTTTTGATTCACGTTCATGGGCCCAGATTCCCTCTTAAAAGAGGAAGGCACTTGATCCATAGAGCACTGTGTGTATTTTTGTTGGATACCCTGATGGCGTGAAGCGATATAAGCTCATTGATATTTCCTCGGGCCAACTCATCATTGAGCGTAGTGTCCAATTCGAGGAAAGTGTCTCACATGTACCTCAACAGTTGCATGAAGACATCTTCATTATTCCACCTGTCCGAGACGATGAGCATGCACATGTCGACTCTTCTTCAGACAAGATTTCTAATTCATATTTAAAGTCAGTATAGTCATATGCAGAGTCAGAGCATCCAGATGCAATTGCAAAGCCAGAGCAGAGGCCCAAGTGGGCACAAACTATTCTTCAGGATGCAGGGGATATCGTTGGTGATCCAACAGATACTAGGAGGACTCGATTTGATTTTGAGGATCCTCCTATTGCACTCACTGCCACTGAACCATTTCCCTCCAGGCATATTTTCTTGGTTTAGTCTTCAGATCCACAGTCTTATGGCGAGGCTGCTGGAAATCCATTTTGGGAATCCTCCATGCTGGAGGAGTACAACTCCCTCCTCAAGAACCAGACTTAGGATCTGGTTCCCCTTCCTTCTGGGAGGAAAATTTTCAGATGAAGATGGGTCTCGAGGACCAAAAGTGGAGCGGATGGAAAGATTGGTAGATACAAAGCCAAGCTTGTTGCCAAAGGATTTTAGCAGGTGCATGGTATTGACTATCATGAGACCTTCACTCCAGTAGAGAATATGGATTCCATACGATTGACACTTGCCATTGCAACAACGAAGGGATGCGAATTCCATCAGATGGACTTGAAGAATACATTTCTTCATGGTGATCACTTTGAGGAGATCTATATGGAGCAGCCCAAGGGATTTATACAGGACTCATCTTTGGTCTGTCGTCTGAAGAAGTCTCTTTATGGCCTCAAGTAGGCTCCGAGGGCATGGTATGCCAAGATGGACTCCTACCTATTGTCATATAACTTTTTTTACATTTTAAATTAGATCCGAATGTCTACATTCTCATGACAGTTGATTCACTTCTACTCTTAGTTTTGTATGTTGATGATTTGTTGATCATCGATTGCTCTAATTTAGCGATTGCTGCAGTCAAGAGGATTCTACATGATATGTTTTTGATGAAAGACATGGGTCCACTACACTTCTTCCTTGGACTTGAGATCAATCAGGATGCATCAGGCATCAAAATGTCTTAGGCCAAGTATGCACGAGATCTCCTTGAGAGATTTCGCATGACAGATTGCAAGTCTTCTCCGACTCCATTCCTATCAGTATTCAAACTTGAGGATGGAGGGGAGACTCCACTGGTTGAAAACACACTGTATAGACAACTAGTGGGGAGCTTGTTGTATCTCACACACTCCAGACCATACTTATCCTATGCAGTAGGCGTAGTTTCCATGTTCATGCAAGAGTCGCATGAGATACATTGGAAGTTTGCAAAGCGTATCCTTCGATACGTACAGGGAACCATCACCTCTGGGATTCATTATGAAGAAGACTCTACATTATATCTCATCGGGTTTACTGATTCTGACTAGGCTGGTGATATCATTGATTGCAAGTCTACATCTGGTTACTCACTCAGTATTGGTTCTAGGCCTATCTTTTGGTCGAGAAACAAGAAAGACACCATTTCTCTATCTTCAGCCGAGGCAGAGTATAGATGGGTAGTTAACATAACCATTTATTCTATGTGGATACAATATTATCTCATTGAGTTGTGCATTTAGTTTCATTGGTCGATCGTCATCTAGTGTGACAACCAGAGAAATCTGAAGTTCTGCAGAGATATAGTTCAGAGGAAGTGGATGAAGCACATCGAGATCCACATGCACTACATCCAGGACTTAGTACACGAGGGGATAATCGAACTACACTTTTTTCCTTTAGCAGAACAAATGGTAGACATCTTTACCAAGACCTTCATTGAGCAAAAGTTCCATTCTCTGTGAAGTCATCTTGGAGTGAAGGACACATTTTCCTAGAAACTATATTTCTTATTTTTACATAGATTGTACCTTGAGGGGGGGTTTTCCTTCTTTCCTGACTTTATTTTAGTGTATATTTTATATTTGGGTACCTAACATGGCCTCGTTTCCGGGGCTCATTCTTTATTTTCACCATAGTGATGTTCAGGAGGGGTGTTGGAGTTACTTCACATACACCTAGGATTTCTTTTTCCTAAGGTTTTTCCTTGTTTATTAGTCATAATTAGTCATTATCCAGTCTCCTATATTTTAGGGGAGAATATTCCACCTGGAGAATATTCTCTTTCAGTTGACACTTCAGTTTGACTAATTGAGTTGAGTTTAGATTTGAGTTGAGTTAGATGATGCATTGGTTTTCTCACCATGCAACATTGGGATCATCACCATGATAATGCGAAATTACCTTGGGATCATCACCAAACTAGTGCATTACCCTTGATTCCTTGAACTAATCCTCACTATTCTCTGTTTATTCAGTTAATTGAAGACTAGTTGACTAGTTAACTCGGCTAGGTGGCAGTTCACTCCCGTAACTTCCTGAGAGACTAGACTAGGTGGTAGTTCACTCTCGTAACTGTTGGTGTGTGTCCAAATCACTCTAGACCACCAATATGGTGCATTGGTTCTCCTCCAATGTGCATTGAATTATTTATATAGAGTATATCATGTGTAAATGATTCATTATTCATAACGGTTAATGAGAATTCTTCTATTCTTTCTCTCCTTCTTTCTCAATTTCTCTCTGCAAATGTGTGTAGTATTTTCTAGCTAGATATATTATGTGCAGGTTCAACACATTTAAAATTGTGATCCAATCATTTCCCTTTGTCAGTTGGTCCTTTGAACTGGTCTCATGTTCATATTCATTTTATACACTATTTACTTCATTGTTCTTTGTATTTTGTGATCTTTGATATTGTTTTTTCTTTTTCATCTATATTCTTCATATTGTAACTATAAACATAAATAGTGTTTTTGAAGTCCATATAAAAAAGTTACCATCCACCAATATATATGGGTCACCAACGATTGTATATGTCGGTTCTCTAGGAAATATTTTCTCGTACATTCTTCCATAACGTGTATTCATACTTTTACCTTTTACTCCCCTTGGATAATCATCACCAATCATTATCCTAGGTTTTCTTTGGCTTACCCATAACCATACTCTCAATGCATCTACATAAAGGATCATATGGAAGGGTCAGTCGACCCTTCCTCCAACATAGAATTCTCATGGAAGGGGAGCAGGAAGAAGGGTAATTGATCAACCGTTCTTCAAGCATAGTATTTCGATCGACCCTCCTTGAAGGATGTTATTCATGTTGAGGGAAATATAGTGGAAGGGTCATCCAACCCTTCCTCAAGAAATATTTTTGCATAAGGAGCATCTCGGGGAAGGGTTGAATGACGCTTCCTCCTTCATGGTATTCTCATGGAGGGGGAGCATGGAGAAGGGCCATATAACCCTCTCTCAAGGATGGTATTCATGAAATGGGGTATCTAGGGGGAGGATTGGTAGACCATTCCTCAAGCAATTTTTTTTCATAATCAATATTCCAGGGAAGGGTTGACTGAACCTTCCTCCATTGTAGAAATTTTAGGGAGGGAGAGAATGGAGAAGGGTCAATTGAAATTTCCTCAAGAATGATATTTTCATTTTGGGGTATCCAATCAAAGGGTATAGCAACCTTTCCTCAAGAAAAAAAAATTCAAAAGGGGGATCCTGGGACAAATCAGTCAACCCTTCCTCCAACATAGTGTTCTCATGGAAAAGAGTTAGTTAACCCTTCCTTGATGATGCTATTCTTGTCATGGGATATATAGTGGAAGGTTTATCCAACCCTTCTTCAATGATAGTATTCTCATGAAGGGGGGCCATGCATAAGGGTTTCCAAACCCTTATTTAAGGATGGTATTCACATCAAGGGGTATCCAATGGAAGGCATGACTAATTATTCCTCTAGCAAAGTTTTCAAATAATAGGGATCCCAGAGAAGAGTCAATTGACCCTTCCTCTAGCATAGTACTCACATGGAGCGGGAGAAAGTATAAGGGTCAACCAAACCTTCCTTAAGGATAGTATTCACATTGAGGGTTATCTAGTGGAATGGTTATCCAACACTTCCCCAAGCATATTTTTTGTGTAAATGGTGATTCTAAGGAAGGATTGATTGACCCTTCCTCAAGCATATTAATTTTGTTTACATGAACTAATTGGAGAAGGATTGACTAACAATTCCCCCAACATAGTATTCTCATGAAGTGGAATCACAGAGGAGGGACAATTGATTCTTCCTCTAGGATGGTATTCATGTTGAGGGGTATCTAGTCAAAGGGTCGGTTGAACCCTCCTCAAGCATAGATTTCATGTAGAGGGGTATCCTAAGCAAGGGTTAGTTGAATCTTCCTCCAACATATTATTTTCATTGAGAAGGTGCATGACGAAGGATCAACTAACCCTTCCTCCAACATTGTATTCTCATGGATGGGGAGCATAGATAAGGGTTGGATGACCCTTCCTTAGCTATGGTATTTATGTTGAGGGGTATCAAGTGGAAGGGTTGATTGACCCTTACTCAACCATATATTTTACAAAAAGGGGATCTCATGCAAGGGTTGACCAAAACTTCCTTGAACATAGAAATTTCATCAAGAGAAATGCAATGAAGGATCTACTGACAATTCCTCCAACATAGTATTTCCACTAAAGAGGTGTATGAGGAAGGGTCGACTTACCCTTCCTCCAACACAGTATTCTCATGGAAGGGGATCATGTATAAGGGTAAATTGACTATTCCTCATGGATGGTATTCATGTCAAGGGGTATCTAGTGGAAGGGTCAGTTGACCCTTCCTCAAGCATAGTTTTCACATAGAGGGGGATTCTAGGGAAAGGTCAATTAACAGATTCTGTAACTGGCGGATCTAATTATAATCAGTTAGTCTAAGTGTTTGAGAGATGTTATATATGAGAATACCCATAGAGGTGACAGGTAAATGCATGTAGAGTGTGTGAGCAAGACAAAATATTGTGGAGTAAAGTGTGTTTGTGAGGAGAGGATGGTTGTATGCCTGTGCTGTCTATTGTAATTCTCCCTTGAATAATAAGAATATCGACTATCATTTCCCTGTTATTTTTTCCCGCATTGGGTTTTCACATTAATCACTGTGTCAATTGTGTGATTTCTATTGTGTTGTGTTTGGTTTAATGTTCTCGATTTTATGCTATGTTTATGATTTTTTTTTCTTCTGCTGCCCATCTAGTGGTATCAGAGTGCAGAGTTGAAAGATCTGATAGTGAAGGAGAAGAGAATCTGGTCGTTGGAGATCATAATAGGTTAACTAAGCGAATATTTGAAGGGACCGTGGGTCATTGGATCAAATTTAGCTAGACTGTAAGGAAAAAATGAGTCTGTTGCAGGGAGAAATGATAATAATCAAACTATCATTCCCTAAGCCGTGTTGGATGGGCTATTGTGGAGATCCCCTAAGTAAAGAGACTGGCGTGATAGTCGTGGAGTGATCACTGTGGAAAGTTTCTTAACTTTGAATGCATGTAGATATGCACATAACTCAAGGTATGGAGTTGAATTTTTGTTAAGCACATGGAGGATCAAATTCATAATTAAATGGGTGAATATTTTATTCGTTGACGTTTCTTTTTGGAAAAAACGGTTTAAAGGAATATACTTGATAAAGGATGGGTGAATGCTATAATATTATTTAAGAGGTGGATTTTTTTTGTTTTTTAAAATAGAGGTTTTAAGGTAGAATACATTAAATATTTGTGTTACAACCCTTAATTAATATTTGGTGGTTAACTTGGAAAGTATAATTTTTCTCCTCCATATTAAAGCTTAGTATTATAAGCTTGGTTTGGGTGGTTCTTTTTGCTAATGGAGAAGATGCAAAGTTCTAATTTTGAGGTGGATAAATTCAGTGGTAAGAATAGATTTGCACTATGGAAGCTCAAGATGCGGGATCTGCTTGTGCAACAAGGATTACAAAAGGAGTTGGCTGGAAAGACAAATAAACCGATAAGCATGATAGATGAGGATTGGGAAGATCTGGATGCAAGAGATCTCAGTACCATTCGTTTGTGTTTGGAAGATGAATTTTTTTTTAACATCGTTGAAGGGGAGACAACAAAAAGTTTGTGGAACATACTGAAGAATTTGTATATGACGAAGTCCTTGATGAACAAAATCTTCTTGAAGAGGCAGTTGTACAACTTGCAGATGAAATAAGGTATGAAAATTGTTGATCACTTGAATGTTTTCAATACTCTGATTTGTCAATTATCTAGTATGGACATAACGTACGAAGATGAAGACAAGGCGATTACACTACTATGTTCATTTCCTGAGTCTTGGGTTCATCTGGTCACACCTATGTGGTTTAGCTCAACAGATTCCATTGATTATGACACTGTTGTGTGAATTGTTTTTTCTAAGAAGATGAGGAGAAGATCCAGTAAGGAAGCCTCAACAACAAAATAAGTGGTGGTCAGAGGTCGATCTATAGAAGGAGGAAAAGATAAAAAAAGGTACAATCAGGTCTGATTCAAAATACACTAAGGGTAAGGTAAAATGTTGGTTCTGTGGCAAATCTAAGCATCTCAAGAAGGATTGTTGGAAAAGACAAAAATCATCCAAAGAGGACTCCAAAAAAGAAGAAAATTCAACTACATG